>CM036777.1:22030771-22248271 GCA_020796225.1 Arion vulgaris | reverse complement strand
GTCTGAATTTTTAAATGTCGTGTGTGATGGTGCTGAATCCAACGAAATCGAAGCAGAAAATACAGAAGACGTGTCCCACTGTGTAGTAGATGAAAGCAGTGCTATAGAAGAATCATCATTACCAATATTACCATTAAGATTAGCAACTCTTCACGATTTAGCCACATTTTTCACAAGACAAACTGAAATCGAATGTACAACAAGTCCTCCCAATTTAGCCATATCATCTTCAAGCCAAAGAGAGGCAAAAAGCACAACACATGCTTCTAATGTAGCAACATCTTCTACAAGCCAAAAACACAACGAAAGTAAAATGTACTCAAACGATATTGGTGAATGGCCAAACAACTTCAAACAATCCACGATTTTGTCGAAAGTCGTTTTTCACATACACACATACACCAACAAACAAAACTCACGTGAAAGATTGGTTGTGTTATACAGAAACTAAAGGACAACTGTTCTGTTTTGTTTGAAAAGTTATTGATTTAGGCTGTACCATAGAGTGACTGGTGTATTTGGAATACTCCGGCAGTTAAAATCTATTACAGAGGAAGAGATCTTGAAAAGAACTCCAAATATTGTCAGCTCTTACCAAGAGGATTTGGAAGAAAGCCTAGGCGACGAACTTATGCAGTTCACTGAACTCCTTAAAACTAATGTAGCTGCTGCTATTTGCAACGAAAAGCATGAGGCTCTAGAACTGCAATTTTATAAACTTATAATGGAAAATTTATTAGAGTCGTGTTTCCAAAATGTAGAAATAGTCTTACGAATTTACTAGTTTTTAATGATTACTAACTGCAGCGGAGAACGTTCTTTTTCAACATTAAAGTGTATAAAAAGTGAGTTAAGGAACATGATGGGACAAGATCGTCTAAATAACCTCACCTTAATGAACATTGAAAGTAATTTACTTAGAGAAATTGATTTGTCTAGTATTATCTCTAAATTTGCTCACATTAAATCAAGAAAAGTTTGTTTGTAAAAGTTGTGTTTTATTTTATTATCATACAAAACCTAGGGCCCGCGCTAAAATTTGCTACGGGCCCCGCGCTAGCCTAATCCGGCACTGTAAAAAGATATGATAACTTTTACAGACGATTCACCAACACCTGTAACACCTGCTTCTAACACGGTCCAAGGTCACAACTGCTGTACATGTAGAGCACTGAGATACTGCAAGAATGTTCAACATAAAGTAACACTGAAGAAAACATGACCAACCTGCATATCAGAGTCCAAGACAAGCTATATGTCCAGGACAAGCTATATGTCCAACATAAAGTCAACACTGAGACAACACATGACCAACCTGCATATCAGAGTCCAAGACAAGCTATATGTCCAAGACAAGCTATATCAGTTCAAGACAAGCTCTATGTCGAAGACAAGCTATATGTCCAGGACAAGCTATATGTCCAACATAAAGTCAACAGAGAGACAACACATGGCCAACCTGCATATCAGTCCAAGACAAGCTATATGGAGATATACATGGACTCCGGTTGATCACCAATTTAGTTTCCGTTATCGTCCATTTATCGTTCAAAATCATTCTTAATAGAATCAAAGGAGCAGTGGACACAACCCTGAGAGAACAAGCTGGTTTTAGACCTGGGAGAAGCTGCTTAGACCAAATAATTACCCTACGACTAATTTTGGAGGAACATATTGAGAAGCAACAACCACTCATACTAAATTTCATCGATTTTAAAAAAGCCTTTGATAGTCTACACAGAATCTCTCTGTGGAATATTCTGAGATGCTATGGAATACCAGACAAAATAATAAACATTATTAAGAGCCTCTATGATGGTTCACAGTGTGCAGTTCGCACTGATGGTGGACACAGCGACTGGCTTATGGTTGAAACCGGAGTAAAGCAAGGCTGTATTCTATCTCCGCTATTGTTTGGAGTGGCCATTGACTGGGTGATGCGAAAATGTTGCAGGGTGAAACTGGCATCGATTGGGTAGAAAATAGTCAACTAGAAGATTTGGATTTTGCAGATGATATTGCCTTGTTAAGTAGAAACAACCAAGATATGCAAAGAAAAACAGACAACTTGTCATCTATAGCATTACAAGTTGGACTGCAGATAAGCTATGAAAAACAAATATAATGAAGACACCTATGGCAAGTAATGCAGATATCACACTGGAATCTAAAATGATAAAAATAACAGAGCAGTTCACCTATTTGGGTAGCAATTTTGATTGCACAGGAAATGTTAAAAAGAAATTATGATACGAATTGGCAAAACAACATCAGCTTTTAAAAGTCTAAATAAAATATGGAACTGCAAGTTATATAGTATTAAAACTAAATGACGAATTTTCAATTCAAATGTTGTATCAATCCTAACATATGCCAGCGAGAGTTGGAAAATGACTAAAGATATAGAAAGCAAGTTGAATACATTTGAAAATAGATGTCTGCGAAAAATAATGAATATAAAATGGAATGAATTCAGAAGTGATGAAATCGAGACATGTCTGGTCAACCACTAGTGACAACTGTTATAAGAAAGAGAAGATGGAGATATGTTGGGCACACCTTGAGGAGAAATGATCAAAGAATATCAAAGCAGGCATTGAAGTGGGATGCAAAGCGTTCCAGAAAGAGAGGTCGACCTAAGGAGACCCTGAAACGAACTTTGCTGAGAGAGGCAGGAAATATCGGTCTCAGTTCCATGGAGGAGATTGAGCGAGCTGCCCAGGATAGAGCGGTATGGAGAAATTACTTGCAGGCCCTATGTATCGTATAACGGTACGAGAGGAATTATTATTATTATTATTATTATCGTCCATTTGTAAGTGTTCTGTGAAATTCGTCACTCTTGGTTGTGTCGTTTGCTTGATAAAGACCTTTTGTCTAAATCATAGATTCCCAAACTTTTTCTGCCCACCGCCCACTTTGCACGACATAAACTTTGTAACGCCCCACCGCCCACTTTGCACGACATAAACTTTGTAACGCCCTCCACATTATAACAGTTTGCCAACGCCCCTCCCCACATATATATGCTCTATTTTCACTTTGACATAGAAAATTGATATATATATATCTGTCATACATGGTCAATTTTCAAATTATTATATACATGAAATAGAAAATTGATGTAAAAATAGATCGTGTAAGATGGGCATAAGAGAATTAAAATGCATAATTCAAATTTTTTATGATTATTCAATTGCAAAACCACGAAAACAATTCCCCCCAAATGCTTCTGAACCCACTATCGCCCCCTGAAAGGCTTCAGCGACCACAGGGGGGCGGTACCGCCCACTTTGGGAAACGCTGGTCTAAACTATGCTGTTTATCGTTACTGTTTATCGTTACTGTTTATCGTCACTGTTTCTGTATTTTGTAAAACTATAGTACTTTGTTTGTACGTGTTTCGCTATTTTACCAAGTTTTACTGCAGTCTTCCCCTTGTTCGGTTGATCACTAACTAATTTAGAAGTATCGCTACAGGTAATCGATGTCTGAAAGGTAATCGATGTCTGAAAACGTTGGAAGAAGAAGAAGAGAAGAAGTAGAACAATGAGAAACAATTGGAATTGATAAAAGATAAAAGAAAGAAATAATACAGGTAGAGATTAAAAAAAAATAATACAGGTAGAGATTAAAAAAAAATAATACAGGTAGAGATTAAATAAATAATACAGGTAGAGATTAAAGAAATAATACAGGTAGAGATTAAAGAAATAAATAATACAGGTAGAGATTAAATAAATAATACAGGTAGAGATTAAATAAATAAATAATACAGGTAGAGATTAAGAAATTAATACAGGTAGAGATTAAATAAATAATACAGGTAGAGATTAAATAAATAATACAGGTAGAGATTAAAGAAATAATACAGGTAGAGATTAAAGAAATAATACAGGTAGAGATTAAATAAATAATACAGGTAGAGATTAAAGAAATAATACAGGTAGAGATTAAATAAATAATTTCAGGTAGAGATTAAGAAATAATACAGGTAGAGATTAAAGAAATAATAGGTAAGATTAAACAAATAATACAGGCTGAGATTAAGAAATAATACAGGTAGAGTTTAAAGAAAATATACTAGAGATTAAATAAATAATCAGGTTTGAGATTAAGAAATAATTTACAGGTTAGAGATTACAACTATCATCTCCATGAGATTAAAATAATACAGGTAGAATGTAAAAATAATCTGAGATATAAAATGAGTTAGCAATCTGAGTTAAGAAATTATACATGTAGAGATTAAAAATAAATAATACTTGAGATTAATCAAATAATCAGGTGTAGATTACAATACATTTTTAAGGTTTAGAGATTAAATAAATAATCATAGGTTCGAGATTAAAACTATTAAGCTTTAGATTAAAAACTAATGTATCATCTTCTCAAAGCACCTAACTTTGCTCTCTTTAGTAATTTTTCCAAATAGGCTTCATATTTCACCTCTCTCTTATATGTCAAAATTATCATCAACCAGTTTCTGGTTGAGTCTTTCTGATAGATCATTTGTTTTCATGATATAAGGAGGACTTCTGTAACCTTATATTCAAAATAGATATATGTTATTACCACGCCTGTTAAATGTCATGTTTACACCCATACGTTACACTGTGATACTTTGAAGACAGATACAGAAAAAGGAAAAGGAGAGACGTAATAACACGGTAAAAGAGAGACGTAATAACACGGTAAAATAAAAGAGAAGACGTAATAACACGGTAAAAAGGACAAGATAAGTAGAAAAAATCAACGAAAACAGGAGAAAAAAAAGACAAAGGCTGTTTAAAGAAATCTCTATTGTAATTTCTGGTAATCAGAGAAATGAACTCAAGATATAAGTCTGAAGGCCCATAAGTTTATAGTTGGCTGTGCTTATAGTAGACACATTACACTCATCCCACTATTCTATTATGAAAGATATTAAGAATGATACAACTCAAAATATGATTTTCTCATGTAAACGAGGTGTATTAGAAATATGCAACGCCCATTCTTTAGAAGCAATTATAACATTAGACTTAGAATTACAAATATCGATACCACATTATATAAACAATCAAATATCGTTATTACCATCAATTCAATTTTCTACATGACTATCACAAGTTATAATATGATCTAACAATACTCAAGATTGCACTCTATAAACTCATTTTCGTCTTTATGGTTTTACAGAAGAATGATGATAATCCCATGGACTGCCAAAGTGACCAGTGTAGATGTGTTGAATAAGGTCAAGACACAGAGTAAGATTATCAATATATTAGACAGAGGCAGTCATCATTTTTCAGACATTTAATGAGAAAGGGAGGTTTAGAACACATTGTGACAACCTATAACAAAAATGAGGGGAGACGAGACATAGGAAAACAGAGAGAGACAATGGAGATAGTCTAACTTCATGGCACGTAGCGTCAACATCTGAGATGATAGCAAACACCAAAAATAAAGATTTGTGGAAATCTATGATTGCCTACGCCAGCCGGTACACACTTGGTGATTATGATGACATGTATTATTTCTTTCATCTCTACCTGTATTATTTCTGTAATCTCTACCTGTCTATTTATTTCATCTCTACCTGTATTATTTCTTTAATCTCTACCTGTATTATTTATTTAATCTCTACCTGTATTATTTATTTAATCTCTACCTGTATTATTTATTTATTTAATCTCTACCTGTATTATTTATTTAATCTCTACCTGTATTATTTATTTAATCTCTACATGTATTATTTATTTAATCTCTACCTGTATTACTTATTTAATCTCTACCTGTATTATTTATTTAATCTCTACCTGTATTATTTCTGTAATCTCTACCTGTATTATTTCTTTAATCTCTACCTGTATTATTTCTTTAATCTCTACCTGTATTATTTCTTTAATCTCTACCTGTATTATTTATTTAATCTCTACCTGTATTATTTATTTAATCTCTACCTGTTTTATTTCTGTAATCTCTACCTGTTTTATTTCTGTAATCTCTACCTGTATTATTTATTTAATCTCTACCTGTTTTATTTCTGTAATCTCTACCTGTATTATTTATTTAATCTCTACCTGTTTTATTTTTAATCTCTACCTGTATTATTTATTTATTTAATCTCTACCTGTATTATTTCTGTTGTCAAATCTCACCAAGTATTAATCTATTTAAGCTTCTAAACAGAGGCTGCAGTTATTTCTTTAATCTCTACCTGTATTATTTCTGTAATCTCTACCTGTATTATTTCTGTAATCTCTACCTGTATTATTTCTGTAATCTCTACCTGTATTATTTCTGTAATCTCTACCTGTATTATTTCTGTAATCTCTACCTGTATTATTTCTGTAATCTCTACCTGTATTATTTCTGTAATCTCTACCTGTTTTATTTCTGTAATCTCTACCTGTATTATTTATTTATTTAATCTCTACCTGTATTATTTCTGTGATGATCAAAGAAGCAGTAAGCGGAGTATAAAGTGCAATGACGGCCCAAGAATATTAAAATCTGAAGTTGTAAGAGCAATTGAAACAATGAAGCGAGGAAAGGCTGCAGGATTGGACAATATTACTGTGGAAATGTTAACCTCCTTAGAGGATTTTGGTATTTCCACCATTACAGATTTGTGCAATGATATATATAACACAGGATATATACCAAGAGACTTGAAGACATCAGTATTCATACCACTACCCAAAAGCCCAAAGCACAGGAGTGCACAGACTATAGGACAATTAGCCTGATGAGCCACATAACAAAAATACTACTCAAGATCATACATGAAAGAATTAAAACAAGATAGACATAGAAGTAGGAGAAGAACAGTTTGGCTTTAGAAAGAACAGAGGAACAAGAGAGGCAATACTTTGTATAAGACTACTCGCTGACAAGTATATAGAAGTGCAAAAAGTATCTACTTGTGTTTCATTGATTATAGCAAAGCTTTTGACAGAGTCCAACATGAAAAGCTAATCATATGTCTACAAGAAATAGACCTAGATTCGGATGATATCAGACTAATAAGCAACACATTCTGGGAACAGACAGCAATAATAAAATATGAAAATAGCTACTCTCCATACATAGACATAAAGAGAGGAGTGAGACAGGATGCATTCTGTCACCAAGCCCATTTAACATCTACACAGAGAAAATCTTCAAACAACTAGAGGGAATGCCAGGACTCAAGATCAATGGAAAAATAATAAACAACTTAAGATATGCAGATGACACAGTATTGGTAGCAGAAAATGAACAAGATCTACAAGAACTAGTGGACCAATTGAACAGAACTAACAAGGAATATGGATTACACATTAACATACAGAAAACAAAAACTATGGTAATCAACAAGGAAATGGAGAAACCTAAAATGAATATAAAAATACATGGAGAATTACTACATCAAGTAAAAGTTTCTTATATCTTGGTCAGATGATAACAGATGATGGCAGATGTATAACAGAAATAAAAAAGAGAATAGGAATGACCAAGGATAATTTCAATAGTATGAGAAAGTTACTGACATCAAAACAAATTACAAACAGGCTAAAAATGAGAATGATCAAATGCTATATATATCCTATATTAATGTATGGCTCGGAAACATGGACAATGAACAAGCAGTTAGAAGACAGAATTGATGCATTTGAGATGTGGATATATAGAAGAATAGGCAGAGTTTCATGGACAGAAAAACAGACAAATAAACAAGTTTTAGGAAAACTAGGCATGAAGAAACAATTATTAAGAGAAATAAAATTCAGACAAGTAAAGTATTTTGGGCAATAAAAAGACATGACACCATGATAAAACATTTACTAGAGGGGAAAGTTGAGGGGGAAGAGCATCAAATGCAAGGAGGGAAACCAAGAGATAAGTGGGAGGGAAACTTTAAGAAATTGACAGGTTACAGTCTGGCAGTGTGCAACACCAAGGCGAAAGACAGAGGATGCTGAGATTCATTGCAGCCAATCTTCGATGTGGAGACGGTACCTGATGATGATTATTTATTTAATCTCTACCTGTATTATTTCTTTAATCTCTACCTGTATTATTTCTTTAATCACTTATTATTTATTTAATCTCTACCTGTATTATTTATTTATTTAATCTCTACCTGTATTATTTATTTAATCTCTACCTGTATTATTTATTTCTCTAATCTCTACCTGTATTATTTATTTAATCTCTACCTGTATTATGTAATCTCTACCTGTATTATGTAATCTCTACCTGTAATATTTAATCTCTACCTGTATTATTTAATCTCTACCTGTATTATGTAATCTCTACCTGCATTATTGAATCTTATATTTATATATTATTGAAAGTTATATTATGTCACAAATTACGTTTAACAATCAGGAATATCAGTATTATTAATATTTTTCATCAATAAATAATCATAGACTCGTAGGGTTGAGTAAAATTGCAAAAAAGCTTACAGTATTCTATCAAACATATACAAAAACCAGCCCCCATTTAACAGGAGTTTTGTTTTTCCTGTCTGAGCTAGTCTGCATTATATTGCCGGGGGCATGGTACAACAAACACATACACAAACTAATCTGGAGATTTACTGAATCCAACAGCTCTGAGGTGGTCAGACTAGATCAGATCAAATCTGGAGATTTACTGAATCCAACAGCTCTGAGGTGGTCAGACTAGATCAGATCAAATCTGGAGAAAACCGTGGGATGATGCAATAATACTGGGTAAATGGGTGCATTTTAGATAAAGATAAGTAAAATACAGTATTAGATTAGCAAGGAAAAATGAATGATTCAATGTGAAAATACAGTATTAGATTAGCGAGGAAAAATGAATGATTCAATGTGAAAATACAGTATTAGATTAGCGAGGAAAAATGAATGATTCAATGTGAAAATACAGTATTAGATTAGCGAGGAAAAATGAATGATTCAATGTGAAAATACAGTATTAGATTAGCGAGGAACAATGAATGATTCAATGTGAAAATACAGTATTAGATTAGCGAGGAAAAATGAATGATTCAATGTGAAAATACAGTATTAGATTAGCAAGGAAAAATGAATGATTCAATGTGAAAATACAGTATTAGATTAGCGAGGAAAAATGAATGATTCAATGTGAAAATACAGTATTAGATTAGCGAGGAAAAATGAATGATTCAATGTGAAAATACAGTATTAGATTAGCGAGGAAAAATGAATGATTCAATGTGAAAATACAGTATTAGATTAGCGAGGAAAAATGAATGATTCAATATGAAAATACAGTATTAGATTAGCGAGGAAAAATGAATGATTCAATGTGAAAATACAGTATTAGATTAGCAAGGAAAAATGAATGATTCAATGTGAAAATACAGTATTAGATTAGCGAGGAAAAATGAATGATTCAATGTGAAAATACAGTATTAGATTAGCGAGGAAAAATGTGATTCAATGTGAAAATTAACAGCACTTGACGTTTCGATCATAGGCCTTTATCATGAAAAACACATTAAAAAACACATTAAAAAACAATACTAAATAAACTAAAATAGAGTTCTAAATAAGCAAGATGACAAGAAATTGATACAAACTAATCTTGACATGCCCTTTGAATGCAAATGCTACAGAAGAGTACTTAGAATAGCATGGACAGAGAAAAGAACAAATGCTACAGAAGAGTACTTAGAATATCATGGACAGAGAAACGAACAAATGCTACAGAAGAGTACTTAGAATATCATGGACAGAGAAACGAACAAATGCTACAGAAGAGTACTTAGAATATCATGGACAGAGAAACGAACAAATGCTACAGAAGAGTACTTAGAATATCATGGACAGAGAAAGAACAAATGCTACAGAAGAGTACTTAGAATATCATGGACAGAGAAACGAACAAATGCTACAGAAGAGTACTTAGAATATCATGGACAGAGAAACGAACAAATGCTACAGAAGAGTACTTAGAATATCATGGACAGAGAAAAGAACAAATGTTACAGAAGAGTACTTAGAATATCATGGACAGAGAAAGAACAAATGCTACAGAAGAGTACTTAGAATATCATGGACAGAGAAAGAACAAATGCTACAGAAGAGTACTTAGAATATCATGGACAGAGAAACGAACAAATGCTACAGAAGAGTACTTAGAATATCATGGACAGAGAAAGAACAAATGCTACAGAAGAGTACTTAGAATATCATGGACAGAGAAAGAACAAATGTTACAGAAGAGTACTTAGAATATCATGGACAGAGAAAAGAACAAATGCTACAGAAGAGTACTTAGAATATCATGGACAGAGAAAGAACAAATGTTACAGAAGAGTACTTAGAATATCATGGACAGAGAAACGAACAATTGCTACAGAAGAGTACTTAGAATATCATGGACAGAGAAAGAACAAATGCTACAGAAAAGTACTTAGAATATCATGGACAGAGAAACGAACAAATGCTACAGAAGAATACTTAGAATATCATGGACAGAGAAACGAACAAATGCTACAGAAGAGTACTTAGAATATCATGGACAGAGAAAGAACAAATGCTACAGAAGAGTACTTAGAATATCATGGACAGAGAAGAACAAATGCTACAGAAAGACTTAGAATATCATGGACAGAGAAACGAACAAATGCTACAGAAGAGTACTTAGAATATCATGGACAGAGAAAGAACAAATGCTACAGAAGAGTACTTAGAATATCATGGACAGAGAAAGAACAAATGCTACAGAAGAGTACTTAGAATATCATGACAGAAAACGAACAAATGCTACAGAAAGTACTTAGAATATCATGGACAGAGAAAGAACAAATGTACAGAAGAGACTTAGAATATCATGGACAGAAAGAACAAATGTTACAGAAGAGTACTTAGAATATCATGGACAGAGAAAGAACAAATGTACAGAAGAGACTTAGAATATCATGGACAGAGAAACTGAACAAATGCTACAAAGCAAGAGAGTACTTAGAATATCATGGACAGAGAAAAGAACAAATGTTACAGAAGAGAACTTAGAATATCATGGACAGAGAAACGAACAAATGCTACAGAAGAGTACTTAGAATATCATGGACAGAGAAACGAACAAATGCTACAGAAGAGTACTTAGAATATCATGGACAGAGAAAAGAACAAATGTTACAGAAGAGAACTTAGAATATCATGGACAGAGAAACGAACAAATGCTACAGAAGAGTACTTAGAATATCATGGACAGAGACAAGAAAAATGCTTCTGTTCATGCAAACAAGCATTTAAAGAGAGTTGGCTATTAAAGAATATAGAAATCAAGGAAATAAATTTTCTGACATCAAACGAATGAGTGCCTAAGAAGATAATTTTGGAGAGGATGATGCCTGGAAGAAGAATGAGAGGAAGACCTAGAAGGCGATGGTGCAAGATGTCATTGTCGATCTGAGAATGACTGCTGCTGTCGCCGGTCAACTTGCACAGAATAGAGAGTTTTTCAGGACTGCTGTCATGGGAGTCAAGTTTCGGAAGCCACATGCTACTGATGATGATGATGGTCAGCTTGGTCAGCAGAAGCATGAGGAAAATCATAACGATGGAGATAATGTATCTTAGAAAAGCTGCAGTTGTGACAAGATATTTGATGATGATGATGACACATTTCGACATTTATGAGTAGATAGACAGTACAGACAGACAAACAGACACACTACTTACTGTGTTTGATTATCCAAGAATCCATGTATCTAGAATGTCTCGTAGCGGTTATCACTGCCCGCGCAAGTTCAAATATAAACAAGCTATGAACAATCCTACTTGGAAAGTTGGCAGTGAACTTATAAAATCCCTCCTTCCTTTCGTTCGCTTGAAATAGTGTCTATATATTCATGTTGTCCCTTGTATAAACTTCTCTGTATTTTGTAGCTCACACCGAGGTCCGTGTAGTTTTCTGTCAAGTTGTTTCGTTAGGCCAGTGAGTTTGCCTCAGTATCTTGAAGTATGTGCTCTGCATTCTGATGTGCCTGTTCACATGTACACATGGCTGAATTTTGATTTTGTATACGTGTGGCTGCGGGGTCGATTGTGTCCTGTTCTAAGGCGCAGAATGACAACTTGTTCCAATCTGCTCATATTATAGTAGTGGTATTCTGTGGGTATTTGTGGCTTTCTGATTGATTTAATCATCCTTTTCTTTTGGTGGTAGGTCTGATTTAATCATCCTTTTCTTGTGGTGGTAGGTCTGATTTAATCATCCTTTTCTTGTGGTGGTAGGTCAACTTGTGAAATAATTCCGTTGTTGTTGTCCAGCCTCCAGGAAGTATGAGTGTTCACCCTTTTTACTATAGGGCGGGGAGAGGAGGGGGAATAACGCGGCTTTCTTGCATACACAGAAACCTCCAACAACTCCAGGCACGTAGTGATATACTTAATGTTGTGGAGACTTTTACTCAGGGAGAAGCCAACAAATACTTTCATTAAATTAATTTGTTTTTATGTCAACATTTGCAAGACGATCCACATTTCAGAATATATATTAGTGTTTTCTTGTGTTCGTTTTATTGTTAATTCTTGTTGTCCCCTGATGAAAGTATTTTAGTTGAAACATTGATTATGTTGATTATCTTATATTCTTTGCCGAAACAAGTAAAAACAAAGTACTGTAGTTTTACCAAATACAAAAACAACAACGATACACAACAATGTTTCGACCAAAAGTTCGTTATCGAGCAGAGAATTCGTTATTGTTTTTGTATTTTGTAAAACTACAGTACTTTGTTTGTACGTGTTTCACCATTGTTACATAGTTTTACTGCAGTCTTCCTTATATCGACATTGCTACATAGTTTTACTGCAGTCTTCTCTTATATCGACATTGCTACATAGTTTTACTGCAGTCTTTCCTTATATCGACATTGTTACATAGTTTTACTGCAGTCTTTCCTTATATTGCTACATAGTTTTACTGCAGTCTTTCCTTATATTGCTACAAGATTTTATGCAGTCTTTCCTTATATTGCTATGTTTACTGCAGTCTTTCCTTATATTGCTAGATATTTACGCAGTCTTTCTTATATTGCTACATAGTTTATGCAGTCTTTCCTTATATTGCTACATGTTTTACGCAGTCTTTCCTATATCGACATTGCACATAGTTTACGCAGTCTTCCTTATATCGACATTGCCATAGTTTACGCAGTCTTCCTTATATCGACATTCACATGTTTTACTGCAGTCTTTCCTTATATCGACATTGTTACATAGTTTTACTGCAGTCTTTCCTTATATCGACATTGTTACATAGTTTTACTGCAGTCTTCTTATATCGACATTGTTACATGTTTTACTGCAGTCTTCCTTATATCAATGATGTTCTTTGCCTAAATTATTATGTTAATTATACATATTCAAACGATTAAATTTGGTTACAAAACTTAACAAGAAAATATAGAAGCAGTGTCTAGAAGTGTTTTATACAGTAAGGAGTGCTGAGAATGACAACACCATCCTGCACAAGTTGGAGACATTCCAAAATTGATGAAGGCTCATGCACATTTTCTAGCCCAAAACGAAAAACGTTTACAACGAACAAACAAACCTTCATCATGGATGGGGAAGAGGGGAGATATCATTAAAAGACGATGGGGATGAATTGATCATGTCGTTCGTATATTGTTTCTAAAATACTTAGGGAAAGAAATGATAGACTTCAGGAAGAAATGATAGACTTCAGGAAGAAATGATAGACTTCAGGAAGAAATGATAGACTTCAGGAAGAAATGATAGACTTCAGGAAGAAATGATAGACTTCAGGAAGAAATGATAGACTTCAGGAAGAAATGATAGACTTCAGGAAGAAATGATAGACTTCAGGAAGAAATGATAGTCTTCAGGAAGAAATGATAGACTTCAGGAAGAAATGATAGACTTCAGGAAGAAATGATAGACTTCAGGAAGAAATGATAGACTTCAGGAAGAAATGATAGACTTCAGGAAGAAATGATAGACTTCAGGAAGAAATGATAGACTTCAGGAAGAAATGATAGACTTCAGGAAGAAATGATAGACTTCAGGAAGAAATGATAGTCTTCAGGAAGAAATTATAGACTTCAGGAAGAAATGATAGACTTCAGGAAGAAATGATAGACTTCAGGAAGAAATGATAGACTTCAGGAAGAAATGATAGACTTCAGGAAGAAATGATAGACTTCAGGAAGAAATGATAGACTTCAGGAAGAAATGATAGTCTTCAGGAAGAAATGATAGACTTCAGGAAGAAATGATAGACTTCAGGAAGAAATGATAGACTTCAGGAAGAAATGATAGACTTCAGGAAGAAATGATAGTCTTCAGGAAGAAATGATAGACTTCAGGAAGAAATGATAGACTTCAGGAAGAAATGATAACTTGGAAGAAATGATAGACTTTAGAAAGAAATGATAGACTTCAGGAAGAAATATTAACAAACATGCTACATGGTAAAACAACATATTTGCAATAATTAGAAGACAATCTAGACAAATGAAACCAAAGAGCTGAAGCATGCTATCAAAGGACACACATTATATTGACTTATAAGTTGAATACTATCTTATTCTATATGAACTGTTGAATCAGTTCAAAGTATCGAGCGTCAGATGCAAATCTTGTAAGACTACGGAGTAAATCATATGAAAGTTTAATGGAACAGAGACACACACACAATACAAATACAGAAGTAAATGATATGAAATTTTAAGGAACAGAGTATGTCATATTCTCTTGTTGACACTGTGTAATCAGTTCTTGTTGACACTGTGTAAGCAGTTCTTGTTGATACTGTGTAAGCAGTTCATGTTGACAATGTGTAAGCAGTTCATGTTGACACTGTGTAAGCAGTTCTTGTTGACACTGTGTAAGCAGTTCATGTTGACACTGTGTAAGCAGTTCATGTTGACACTGTGTAAGCAGTTCTTGTTGACACTGTGTAAGCAGTTCTTGTTGATACTGTGTAAGCAGTTCTTGTTGATACTGTGTAAGCAGTTCTTGTTGACACTGTGTAAGCAGTTCTTGTTGACACTGTGTAAGCAGTTCATGTTGACACTGTGTAAGCAGTTAATGTTGACACTGTGTAAGCAGTTCTTGTTGACACTGTGTAAGCAGTTCATGTTGACACTGTATAAGCAGTTCATGTTGACACTGTGTAGACAGTTCTGTGACACTTGTAAGCAGTTCATGTTGACACTGTGTAAGCAGTTCATGGTGGCACTGTGTAAGCAGTTCTTGTTGACACTGTGTAAGCAATTCTTGTTGACACTGTGTAAGCAATTCTTGTTGACACTGTGTAAGCGGTTCATGGTGACACTGTGTAAGCAGTTCTTGGTTAGAGATAGAATTTGGTGGAGAAGGTGAGGAGTTGGAACACATTTTATTGTGTCATTCTCCAACATTCTGATCCGTATAATAAAGTTAATAGTACACAGCTTTGGTATATGCTGTCTTGGCTATATTAATCTTGGCTCTGATGCTGTATTTGGCTCATTTTCAGATTGTTGAATGATCATCATCATCTAGTGGCTTGTCTTGAGCAGTATTTTGTCACCCTAACAGTCCTACCGAATTTCTCTCTCTCTCATATAAGCCCCAGATGTCCCGTCAGCCGTTATGCTGAAACCAACAGTTACATGAATCCATTTTATTTGTGGTCTGTCTCGTCTTCTCTTTGTCGGGATAACTCATTCTTTCAATAGTTGTTAACGGGAGAGTTGGTCTCTATGACCAAGTGGTTGAGATGTTTACCTGTCGTTAGGAAGGTTGATGGTTTGGATCTCAACCGAGTCACATGTGCAATTTTGTTTTGAGATTCATAGTCTTGAAGCTTGTATGTCTCTTTATATGTCCACAATACTTCCAATTTCTCATACTTATTCACTAGTTTTATGTGATTTTAAGTTCTTTCTAGATAGATCAATTTGTTCTCTTCAATGTCCATGATATACGGAGGTCTCTTCTCTGTCCATGATATACGGAGGTCTCTTCTCTGTCCATGATATACGGAGGTCTCTTCTCTGTCCATGATATACGGAGGTCACTTCTCTGTCCATGATATACGGAGGACTCTTCTCTGTCCATGATATACGGAGGTCTCTTCTCAGTCCATGATATACGGAGGTCTCTTCTCTGTCCATGATATACGGAGGTCACTTCTCTGTCCATGATATACGGAGGTCACTTCTCTGTCCATGATATACGGAGGTCACTTCTCTGTCCATGATATACGGAGGTCACTTCTCTGTCCATGATATACGGAGGTCACTTCTCTGTCCATGATATACGGAGGACTCTTCTCTGTCCATGATATACGGAGGTCTCTTCTCTGTCCATGATATACGGAGGTCTCTTCTCTGTCCATGATATACGGAGGTCACTTCTCAGTCCATGATATACGGAGGTCACTTCTCTGTCCATGATATACGGAGGACTCTTCTCTGTCCATGATATACGGAGGTCTCTTCTCTGTCCATGATATACGGAGGTCTCTTCTCTGTCCATGATATACGGAGGTCTCTTCTCAGTCCATGATATACGGAGGTCTCTGTCCATGATATACGGAGGTCACTTCTCTGTCCATGATATACGGAGGTCACTTCTCTGTCCATGATATACGGAGGACTCTGTCCATTATATACGGAGGTCACTTCTGTAACACTTATATTAAAAATCATATATGCTTCACATTCATACGTTGCCACTGGGAATATGCATGCTGTTAGTATTCTGATCTATATTCTCCTATCAGTTCCATTCTCATACTGTTTTAAATTGCTGAAATATTTTTTGTAAAGCCATGTTTGTTCTTCTTTTAATTTCCTTCATCCCATTTCCATCTGTTGTTAGCAGTGAACCAAGATATTCAAAACTATTCACATTTCCATCTGTTGTTAGCAGTGAACCAAGATATTCAAAACTGTTCACATTTTCTACTTTCTCTCCATTGATAAAAATATATTTTGTCATATTTGTTTTACTAGTTGTCAATATTTTTGTTGTTGTCACATTAAGATATAGATTTTTATTGTTGTCACATTAAGATATAGATTTTTGTTGTTGTCACATTAAGATATACTAAAAATAAACTGGCAGGACAAAATTCCAGACAGCGAAGTCCTCACAAGAGCAAAGATCCCAAGCGTCAACACCCTGTTGCAGAAGGCCCAACTGAGATGGGTCGGTCACGTTGCTCGAATGCCTGATAAACGCATCCCAAAACAGTTGATGTATGGCGAGCTTGAAGGGGCAGACGTTTAGCTGGTGGACAGAAAAACGCTTTAAAGACACTCTTAAAGTGTCTCTGAAATGCTTCGATATAGACAATACGTGCTGGGAATCCCTTGCGCAAGATCGCCAAATGTGGCGCTGTAACAACAAAGAGGAACCCGAATAGCTGAGAATCATCGTATTGTTGAGTCACAGAGAAAACGAGCAGCGCGAAAAGACAGAGCACACAACACGCACATGTCTAACCTTGATCATGTATGCCCCACCTGTGGTCGGGATTCTGTTCTAGGATTGGACTCTACAGTCACCTCCGCACACACCAGAGAGGTGCAACAGTACACGTCTGAGATTGTTGTCATCATCGCTTGCGATGGACGGCTATTAAGATATAGATTTTTATTGTTGTCACATTAAGATATAGATTTTTGTTTGTCACATTAAGATATAGATTTTTGTTGTTTGTCACATTAAGATATAGATTTTTGGTGTCACAGTAAGATATAGATTTTTGTTGTTGTCACATTAAGATATAGATTTTTATTGTTGTCACATTAAGATATAGATTTTTGTTGTTGTCACATTAAGATATAGATTTTTGTTGTTGTCACATTAAGATATAGATTTTTTTTGTTGTCACATTAAGATATAGATTTTTGTTGTTTGTCACATTAAGATATAGATTTTTGTTGTTTGTCACATTAAGATATAGATTTTTGTTGTCACATTAAGATATAGATTTTTGTTGTTGTCACATTAAGATATAAATTTTTATTGTTGTCACATTAAGATATAGATTTTTGTTGTCACATTAAGATATAGATTTTTGTTGTTGTCACATTAAGATATAAATTTTTATTGTTGTCACATTAAGATATAGATTTTTGTTGTCACATTAAGATATAGATTTTTGTTGTTGTCACATTAAGATATAGATTTTTGTTGTTGTCACATTAAGATATAAATTTTTATTGTTGTCACATTAAGATATATATTTTTATTGTTGTCACATTAAGATATAGATTTTTATTGTTGTCACATTAAGATATAGACTTTTATTGTTGTCACATTAAGATATAGATTTTTGTTGTCACATTAAGATATAGATTTTTATTGTTGTCACATTAAGATATATATTTTTGTTTGTCACATTAAGATATAGATTTTTGTTGTTGTCACATTAAGATATAGATTTTTGTTGTTGTCACATTAAGATATAGATTTTTATTGTTGTCACATTAAGATATAGATTTTTATTGTTGTCACATTAAGATATAGATTTTTGTTGTTTGTCACATTAAGATATAGATTTTTGTTGTTTGTCACATTAAGATATAGATTTTTGTTGTTTGTCACATTAAGATATAGATTTTTGTTGTCACATTAAGATATAGATTTTTGTTGTTGTCACATTAAGATATAGATTTTTATTGTTGTCACATTAAGATATAGATTTTTGTTGTTGTCACATTAAGATATAGATTTTTGTTGTCACATTAAGATATAGATTTTTGTTGTTGTCACATTAAGATATAGATTTTTGTTGTCACATTAAGATATAGATTTTTGTTGTCACATTAAGATATAGATTTTTGTTGTTGTCACATTAAGATATATATTTTTGTTGTTTGTCACATTAAGATATAGATTTTTGTTTGTCACATTAAGATATAGATTTGTGTTGTTTGTCACATTCAGATATAGATTTTTGTTGTTGTCACATTAAGATATAGATTTTTGTTGTTGTCACATTATGATATAGATTTTTGTTGTTGTTACATTAAGATATAGATTTTTGTTGTCACATTAAGATATAGATTTTTGTTGTTGTCACATTAAGATATAAATTTTTGTTGTTCGCTTTTCTCTTGCACTTCCATTATTAATTTCTCAATGGCTTGGAATACAACACAGAAATTATAGCTGCCTGATATCAGAGTTGTTTAATTATATATAAAGATGGAGAAATTATATCATCATCAGGTGCCGTGTCGTCTGGCGTAGGCGATCATGGATCTCCACAAATCTATGTCTGTGGTGTTCGTTATCATCCCAGATGTTGACGCTCTTCTGTGCCGTGAATTCAGGCTGTCTAAAATTTTCTCTCTCTGTCTTCCTCTGTCTTGTCTCCCCTCGATTTTACCAGTTGTTACAATGTGTTCTAAACCTCCCTCTCTCATCACATGCCCGAAAAATGATGACTGCCTATTTCTTATATTGATGATAAGCTTTCTCTGTGTCTTGATCTCATTCAACACCTCAACATTAGTCATTTTAGCAGTCCATGGGATTCTCATCATTCTTCTGTAAAACCACATCTCTGTGGCCCTCAGAGATTTTTCGATCTGTGTGTTCATTGTCCATGACTCGCATCCATATGTCAGTATTGGTTCTTCTATGTAGCACTGAATAACTCACATTCTGATCGGAATTGACAGTGACTTGTTGCATATAATGCATCTCAATTTCTGGAAACACTGTTTTGGCCCGTCCAAATGATACACTATATGATACACTATGTAGGAACGATACATGATACAATGATCACAGTGAAAATCTAACACATAAGAATAAGAGGCCATAGACCGAAGCTAATAGCGAGGGTATGTAATGCGTGCTTGTTTACCGAGTGTTGCCAATAGTTTGTCTGTAATGTTTGTTCAGCTGTTGTTACTTGGATAACGCTAATCTACTCTCGCATACAAAAATATGAAACAATTCACTTTCCAAATATGAAGAGATTAAAGACAAATATGAATAAATATGAAGACATCAATCAAATGGACAAATATGAAGAGATTAAAGACAAATATGAATAAATATGAAGACATCAATCACATGGACAAATATGAAGAGATTAAAGACAAATATGAATAAATATGAAGACATCAATCAAATGGATAACTGATTTCAAATCAAGAAACACATTCCCCCCATGTGTTGTTGGGGCCCTTAATGGAAGCAAATAATAATAACACTGTAACCTACAAGGCATGTCGTAAGAGGCGACTGAGGTAGAGGTAGGGGCCTAGGGAACCTACCATAGTAAATAAAAAGCGTCGTTAATTCGGATGTGTTTCCCTACTTGTAGACGCATACCTGGCACAACGTACAATCGTTCTTAGGCTCGGATTACATACAAATCACAAAGAGTGGTTAACAAATGATTGATATGGAGCGTTGGAAGAAGAAGAAGAGTATGAGGTTGAGAATATCAGTTTTCTTTGCCACATCCCAGCAGCAACAGCAGCAACAGCAGCAACAGTAGCAACAGCAGCAACAGCAGCAACAGCAGCAACAGCAGCAACAGTAGATAGAACATGTAGTAGTAATAGTAGTAGTGGCAGCAACAGTAGATAGAACATGTAGTAGTAATAGTAGTAGTTGGTGGTGTAGTAATTCTAGAAATATTATGATTACCTTTAGCAATAGTAGTAATAATAGTGACAGTAGCAGTAGTAGTAATACCAGTTTTGCTTCTAGTAATATCATTATTATTATTATTATTAGCAGAAGTGACAGTATTAATAGTGGTAGTAGTAGTTGTGGTAGTAGTAGTTGCAGTAGTAGCAACAGTAGCAGTAATAGTAGTTATAATAGTGGTGGTAGTAGCAGTTGTAGTAGTATTTGTAAATCTAGCATATTACTACTTTTAGCAGCAGCAGTACTAATAATACTTTTAGCAGCAGCAGCAGCAGAAGTAATACTAATACTCTTAGCAGCAGCAGTAATATTACTGCTTTTAGCAGCAGCAGTAATATTACTGCTTTTAGCAGCCGCAGTAATATTACTACTTTTAGCAGCAGTAGTAATATTACTACTTTTAGCATCAGCAGTAATATTACTACTTTTAGCATCAGCAGTAATATTACTACTTTTAGCATCAGCAGTAGAAATGAAAAACTAAAAAGAGAAAACAATAATTGAAAAACAAAAGAATTATTAAATAATATATATATCGTATGACAGTAGTCGCATTGGCTCGGACTAGCTCTCTGATGGACAGAGGATGGGAAAAGAAGGCCTGGGTCTCCAAAATAAACATCCAAAGAAGAAACACTTTAGAAAGAGAATTGAAAGATTATGATTTAACACGGAAAACAATGGGTAGAAAGGTGGTAGAAAGGCGACAGATGGGCAACAATGGAAATCTCTTGTGTCAAACTGGGTATCAAGAGGGTTTCAGTAGATACGAATTGGATATTTATATTAGGAAGCATGAGAAGAGGAAGTATCTCAGTAGTAGTCGTAGTAACAGTGATAGTAGTATTTACAGTAATAGTAGTAGTAACAAAAGTAGTCACAGTAATAGTAGTAGTAACAAAAGTAGTCGCAGTAATAGTAGTAGTAACAAAAGTAGTCGCAGTAATAGTAGCAGTAACAAAAGTAGTCGCAGTAATAGTAGCAGTAACAAAAGTAGTAGCAGTATAGTAGTAGCAGCAATAGCTGTAGTAGTAGCAGCAACAGTAGTAGCAATAGTAGTAGTAGCAGCAATATCTGTAGTAGCAGCAATAGTAGTAGCAATAGTAGTAGTAGCAGCAACAGTAGTAGCAATAGTAGTAGTAGCAGCAATATCTGTAGTAGCAGCAATAGAGGTAATAACAATTATTGTAGTAGAAGAAACAGTAAGAGAACAGTCAGACTGAACGACTAAAATATTTCAATAAATGTTCAAAAATGTGTTGAGACGAATAAATTGTTCTGAGCGTAATTCAAGCCTTTTTCATAGAAGTTTAAGCTGGGCTTGCTAGCCTACACGAAGTTTAAACTGGGCTTGCTAGCCTACACGAAGTTTAAGCTGGGCTTGCTAGCCTACACGAAGTTTAAACTGGGCTTGCTAGCCTACACGAAGTTTAAGCTGAGCTAGCTTGCCTACACGAAGTTTAAGCTGAGCTCAGGCTTGCCTACACGAAGTTTAAACTGGGCTTGCTAGCCTCACGAAGTTTAAACTGGGCTTGCTAGCCTACACGAAGTTTAAACTGGGCTTGCTAGCCTACACGAAGTTTAAACTGGGCTTGCTAGCCTACACGAAGTTTAAACTGGGCTTGCTAGCCTACACGAAGTTTAAGCTGAGCTAGCTAGCCTACACGAAGTTTAAGCTGGGCTAGCTAGCCTACACGAAGTTTAAGCTGGGCTTGCTAGCCTACACGAAGTTTAAACTGGGCTTGCTAGCCTACACGAAGTTTAAACTGGGCTTGCTAGCCTACACGAAGTTTAAGCTGAGCTAGCTAGCCTACACGAAGTTTAAGCTGGGCTAGCTAGCCTACACGAAGTTTAAGCTGGGCTTGCTAGCTTACACGAAGTTTAAGCTGGGCTTGCTAGCTTACACGAAGACATATAAAACACACTCATATCTAGTTTTTTTCATTAAAAATATAAGAGAAAATATTGTAGTCTACAAGGGGCTTCTGTATTAGTTCTTAATATAATATAAGAGAAAATATTGTAGTCTACAAGGGGGGCTTCTGTATTAGTTCTTAATATAATATAAGAGAAAATATTGTGGTCTACAAGGGGGGCTTCTGTATTAGTTCTTAATATAATATAAGAGAAAATATTGTGGTCTACAAGGGGGCTTCTGTATTAGTTCTTAATACGCCTGTGTGGTGCTGGGGTCCGTAAGGAAAGCAAAGAATAGTACCACTGTCACCTACAAGGCATGTCGTAAGATGCGACTGATGTAGGACCTAGGAAGCTACCCGTCAATAAAAGCATCGCAGAAATCTGATATTCTGGCCTAATTATAGGCGCATAAGAGGGCATAACGTATAATCTCTCTTAGGCTCAGATCACATACAAATCACATATAGTGATTAAACAAGTGTTCGATATGGAGCGTTGGAAGAAGAAATACTCAATATTTATGAACCTCTAACTTCAGTCTGGGCATAACTTCAGTCTGGGCATAACTTCAGTCTGGGCATAACTTCAGTCTGGGCATGACTTCAGTCTGGGCATAACTTCAGTCTGGGCATAACTTCAGTCTGGGCATAACTTCAGTCTGGGCATAACTTCAGTCTGGGCATGACTTCAGTCTGGGCATAACTTCAGTCTGGGCATAACTTCAGTCTGGGCATAACTTCAGTCTGGGCATGACTACAAGACTAGCGCCTCTAACTTCAGTCTGGGCATGACTACAAGATTAGCGCCTCTAACTTCAGTCTGGGCATGACTACAAGACTAGCGCCTCTAACTTCAGTCTGGGCATAACTTCAGTCTGGGCATAACTTCAGTCTGGGCATAACTTCAGTCTGGGCATAACTTCAGTCTGGGCATAACTTCAGTCTGGGCATAACTACAAGACTAGCGCCTCTAACTTCAGTCTGGGCATGACTTCAGTCTGGGCATGACTTCAGTCTGGGCATGACTACAAGACTAGCGCTTCTAACTTCAGTCTGGGCATGTCTACAAGCTAGCGCCTCACTTCAGTCTGGGCATGACTAACAAGACTGAGACGGCCTCTAACTTCAGTCTGGGCATGTCTACAAGCACTACTCAGTCTGGCATCTCAGACTAGCTTACCAGTCTGGGCATGACTACAAGACTAGCGCCTCTAACTTCAGTCTGGGCATGACTACAAGACTAGCGCCTCTAACTTCAGTCTGGGCATGACTACAAGACTAGCGCCTCTAACTTCAGTCTGGGCATGTCTACAAGACTAGCGCCTCTAACTTCAGTCTGGGCATGACTACAAGACTAGCGCCTCTAACTTCAGTCTGGGCATGACTACAAGACTAGCGCCTCTAACTTCAGTCTGGGCATGACTACAAGACTAGCGCCTCTAACTTCAGTCTGGGCATGTCTACAAGACTAGCGCCTCTAACTTCAGTCTGGGCATGACTACAAGACTAGCGCCTCTAACTTCAGTCTGGGCATGTCTACAAGACTAGCGCCTCTAACTTCAGTCTGGGCATGACTACAAGACTAGCGCCTCTAACTTCAGTCTGGGCATGACTACAAGACTAGCGCCTCTAACTTCAGTCTGGGCATGACTACAAGACTAGCGCCTCTAACTTCAGTCTGGGCATGACTACAAGACTAGCGCCTCTAACTTCAGTCTGGGCATGACTACAAGACTAGAGCCTCTAACTTCAGTCTGGGCATGACTACAAGACTAGCGCCTCTAACTTCAGTCTGGGCATGACTACAAGACTAGCGCCTCTAACTTCAGTCTGGGCATGACTACAAGACTAGCGCCTCTAACTTCAGTCTGGGCATGTCTACAAGACTAGCGCCTCTAACTTCAGTCTGGGCATGACTACAAGACTAGCGCCTCTAACTTCAGTCTGGGCATGTCTACAAGACTAGCGCCTCTAACTTCAGTCTGGGCATGACTACAAGACTAGCGCTTCTAACTTCAGTCTGGGCATGACTACAAGACTAGCGCCTCTAACTTCAGTCTAGGCATGACTACAAGACTAGAGCCTCTAACTTCAGTCTGGGCATCACTACAAGACTAGCGCCTCTAACTTCAGTCTGGGCATGTCTACAAGACTAGCGCCTCTAACTTCAGTCTAGGCATGACTACAAGACTAGCGCCTCTAACTTCAGTCTGGGCATGACTACAAGACTAGCGCCTCTAACTTCAGTCTGGGCATGACTACAAGACTAGCGCACAGCAAATGGCGAAGAAGGAGAAGGAGGGTAGTAAATGATGAGTTGACTATTACGTACTTACAACAGGTCCAGTGGCGTGTCACTACACACCACGATTAAGTGAAACCACATAACACATCCAAGTTGACATATCAGAACACACTTCAGAACAAACAAATCTCTCAAGTTAGAGCCGGCACACAATATAATCAATCTCAAATGTTTTAAATATATCAAATACACACATCGTTGTTGGGAAAAGTGACGATATTTCACAATTAATTATAATTATTCAAAATAACACAATGTGATATTAGTATGATTACAAACACGAAAACTTACATCCCAAGCACATTAAATTTGAAAATTGTACACAACGCGTCGAGTTTTCAAATCCAGTGAACACGTAATTTGAATAAATGTATCCTTCTATTTGACTTGAAATTGGTTATTTTCGTGGACCAGGAACGTCGTGGGCCAGTCCTTCTGTAGGCTGCGTGAAACTGGCGCCTATTCTTGTTGAATTAAAGAGAATTCACGGCGTGTGTCTATACCTCCGTTCTTCGCTTATATTCCATTTACTTGAATCTCTGGTTTATTTCAGTTTCAAATGTGTTCAATTTCAAATTTGTTGCAATCTAAGTTCGAAATGGATAAATATTTCAGGAAACTGGAGGGAAAATATGAACACACAAAAACACGTACGTGCCCACGTAACGCGTTTGTTGCTGCAGTGTGCATGCATGGAAAGCAAGTGCGGAACTTTGCCCGCTTGCTGCAGACGTAGTATGGTTTGCCTGGGGGTAAGGAGGCAAAGTACCGCCAACTACACCACCACCAACTGGGCTGGTCGACAATTTGAATCTAGTACATTGTGACTGCAGAAATCGTGCGCCTGCACCAGGGATGACGTGTAGTAGTGGCTGCACTAGGTCAATAGGTCGGTGGTTGCAGTTTGACAGCACAGGTCTGATGGTGGGGAGGAGAAGTACGTTACGGTTAGACACAAAATAAGGGGGACAAGTTATACATATTTATTATATATATGTGTGTGTGTGTGTGTGTGTGTGCAGGAAGACTGTTTAAAATATTTGTGAGAAATAAAATGAATACATTTTGAAAAGTTGATGAAACTGTGGTGTCGGGGCTCACAAGGGGAGCAAAGAATAGTAACACTGCCACCTACAAAGCATGTCGTAAGAGGTGACCAAGGTAGGGGTCTAGGAAAGCTACCCTAGTAAATAAAAAACAGCGCAGAAATCGGATGTGCTGGTCTACTTGTAGGCGCACAACTGGCACAATGAACAATCGTTCTTAGACTCAGATCACAAGCAAACCACAAAGAGTGGTTTAACAAGAGGTCGATATGGAGCGTTGTACGAAGAAGAAGAAGAAGAAGAAGAAGAGGAAGGATATAGAGAAACAGAAAAGGAGGAATTTGAGATGTTGAACATGTCAAAGAAAAATTAAATAACTTGAGAAAATATCTTCATTGTTGCATGAGACGGAACGTGGAAAATGTGCACACAACTGGAAAACAGAATACAGAATTGTGAAACATGGATATAAAGAAGAGAATTAGAAAAAATACTTATAAAGAAGAGATGCGAAAAGTAAAAGTGAAAAAGAAAAAATCCTAAATGTTGTGACAAAATGTTGTGACAAAATGTTGTGACAAAATGTTGTGACAAAATGTTGTGACAAAATGTTGTGACAAAATGTTGTGACAAATGAAGTGTTTCCGTCCCTAGATATTACAAGATATAACAGAATATGAAAGACGGCTCTGAAGACAGAGTAAGAAGGCTCGCCTGAATGACGAGGGACACTGGTTATAAGGAAAGCAAACATTCACGCAAAAATCAGTCAGAGGCGTAATATTAGGCGCCATAACGCATCCTCAATTCATACTTGATAAACATAAAATAAATTGTAAAAACTATATTAGGAGAGGATGGGGGAGGGGCTAGATAGGTAACAGTAACTACTACCAGAATCCTAGGATAGAATTAAGTGGAATCTAACAGAGCAACAATCCTAGGATAGAATTAAGTGGACTCTAACAGAGCAACAATCCTAGGATAGAATTAAGTGGAATCTAACAGAGCAACAATCCTAGGATAGAATTAAGTGGAATCTAACAGAGCAACAATCCTAGGATAGAATTAAGTGGAATCTAACAGAGCAACAATCCTAGGACTCTCTGGGGAAAAATGCACCCGTGAACAGAATGGCGCTGCCCGGATTTGAACCAACGATCTTCTGGACGTAAGGCAGGGCTTAAAAACTTAACCACTTAGTCAAAAACTAAATACACTTGATGGAACAATTAGAGCTAAACATTCATACATTCTGTTCACAAGTGTATTCTTTTCAGAGATGCCTAGGTTTGTTGCCGGAGCTACGGAGTTCGTGCTTTGTGCAATATTCTCGGCAGGTGGCGTGCCATTTCTGCGGAGAGGACCGAGCCACATGGGATAAAAAAACCCGGTGCAATGAAGTCAATCCTTCGGATTTAAAGCCCTTTCAAACGAATAACCACTAATCTGAACCACACCAACCACACACACACACGAACAACCACTAACCTAAACCACATCAACCACAAACACGAACAACCACTAATCTGAACCACACCAACCACACGAACACCCACTTACCTAAACCACACCAACCACACACACACACCAAGAGCCACTAACCTAAACCACACCAACCACACTAACCAGAACATCAAGCACACTAACCACAACATCAAGCACATCATTTTCTGCAGGCACACGCTGAAATCTCAAACTACTTGTAGCCGCCACTACATAAATTAATTTCCCAAATTCAAACGTGAACCAATTATTGAGGAGACCAACTTCACCCCAACAATGAACAACAATTTCAATAGATCATCTCTACCGTCACGCTCCACCACTCCAGCGATCCCTCACGCAACGGCAGTCTTCAGTAGGACTCATTCTACACTGCAGCGCTACCACCACACGGGAAACCACAACTACGACAGACATAACTAATAGCAGAGACAACTATATTATGACAGGGACAACTATATTATGACAGGGACAGAGACAACTATATTATGACAGGGACAGAGACAACTATATTATGACAGGGACAGAGACAACTATATTAGGACAGAGACAACTATATTATGACAGGGACAGAGACAACTATATTAGGACAGAGACAACTATATTATGACAGGGACAGAGACAACTATATTATGACAGGGACAGAGACAACTATATTATGACAGGGACAGAGACAACTATATTATGACAGGGACAGAGACAACTATATTATGACAGGGACAGAGACAACTATATTATGACAGGGACAGGGACAACTATATTATGACAGGGACAGAGACAACTATATTATGACAGGGACAGAGACAACTATATTATGACAGGGACAGAGACAACTATATTATGACAGGGACAGAGACAACTATATTATGACAGGGACAGAGACAACTATATTATGACAGGGACAGGGACAACTATATTATGACAGGGACACTATGACAGGGACAACTATATTATGACAGGGACAGGACAACTATATTATGACAGGGACAGGGACAACTATATTATGACAGGGACAGGGACAACTATATTATGACAGGGACAGGGACAACTATATTATGACAGGGACAGGGACAACTATATTATGACAGGGACAGGGACAACTATATTATGACAGGGACAGAGACAACTATATTATGACAGGGACAGGGACAACTATATTATGACAGGGACAGAGACAACTATATTACGCCAATGTAGCAGGGACAGGGACAACTATATTATGACAGGGACAGAGACAACTATATTATGACAGGGACAACTATATTATGACAGGGACAACTATATTATGAGAGGGACAACTATATTAGCAGGCAACTATATATGACAGGGCAACTATATTTAGAGGGGCAACTATATTATGAGAGGGCAACTGTATTATGACAGGGGCAACTATATTATGACAGGGGCAACTATATTATGAGAGGGGCAACTGTATTATGACAGGGGCAACTATATTATGAGAGGAGTAACTATATGAAATATGGAATATGGTGTAAATAAAATATGGAACTGAAAATTATATAGTTTTAAAATGAATGTAAATTTTAATTCCAAAGTTGTATCAATTCTAACATATGCCATATGAGAGTTGTATCAATTCTAACATATGCCAGTGAGAGTTGTATCAATTCTAACATATGCTAGTGAGAGTTGTATCAATTCTAGCATATGCTAGTGAGAGTTGTATCAATTCTAACATATGCCAGTGAGAGATTTTTCGTATTCAATTCTAACATATGCCAGTGAGAGTTGGAAAATGGCTACAAATACAGAAAGCAAGTTGAATGCTTTTGAAAATAGATGTCTGCGAAAAATAATGAACATAAAATGGAACGAATTGAGAAGCGATTAAATCAAAAAACTATCTGACCAACTACTAGTAACATTTGTTATAAGAAAGAGAATATGGAGATATGTTGGACAGACCTTGAGAAGAAATGTCTGGTCAACCACTAGTAACAACTGTTATAAGAAAGAGAAGATGGAGATATGATGGTCATACCTTGAGAAGAAATGTCTGGTTAACTACTAGTAACAACTGTTACAAGAAGGAGAAGGTGGAGATATGTTGGGTATACCTTGAGAAAAAATGTCTGGTCAACTTTTTATTTACTAGGGTAGCTTTCCTAGGTGTTACATCAGTCGCCTCTTACGACATGCCTTGTAGGTCTCAGTGGTACTATTCTTTGCTTCCCTTGTAGGCATCGGCACCACACGGGAGAAGAATCAATCAACAAACCTACTTCTGACTCCCTGTCCTTCTTGTACCTCCTCCCCCCTCTCACTTCTTCCTTCACTCAACTTTCCTCCTGCGGACACTTCCCTATTGTATAATCTCCCAGGTCCTCTAAGAAGCATAGTCGTCCTTCTCTTAAGACAACAACTAAAATAAATATTGAGAGACCGATGAAGACAAATGCCAGACATGAATAACTAAACCCAATCACTCACACCCTGGCCAAAATTGTAACTCTCCCTCACACTCCCACGGGTCTCAAGTATGCGCACGTCCTGTCCCCTGTCTTCGAAACATAGTGACCTAGTTCTTCTTAAAATAATGAATGTTTTCTCTCTTCCTCCTGGGACATGTTTCGAATATTTTTTAAAAATAAGCGCGCACAAAAGGACTCGTCCCACGACCCTTCACAATATGACAAATGAACCTCTACCTTCAAGCAGAAACTTTATACGTTTTTTTTAAAATTGTACACACGGATATAGAGGCACACCTGGATGGAGCTGAACGGTTTTGTGTATCTTACCTGGCTAATTTTTAATTGAGGTACTCCACTGGGATACCTGTGGTAAACCACACGCCTCTTCACCTGTAACCAGTCGCTAACCGCTAACCACAAAGCAGCTATGGTTGCTGAATGAGAATATCGTGGCATATCCTTTACAAGACTTCGCCATACACCACGGTAAACGAGTCGTTGGTTTTCTAGGCACCATTTGTACATTCAGTAAGCTTTCCGTTGCTTTCTGAACGATGTGGTCAGTTTGTAGAAAAGGCAGAAATTCACTTGCAGTGAATTTCATCTTACTGTGGCATTGCAGGCAATGAGAGTGCCAATGTCTTATCTAAGGAGAGCAATGCCAAAGAGCAAATCTACCAACCCCTGTCTTTTCAAGAGGTCAAAACCCTCATACAGAGAAAATCTACAGTAGACTGGAAGACAAACACTGGATATGATTATGGAAAAGACCTAAGCAGAACAGACCAGGTCATTATATTTCGACTACGCACCGGACACTGCAGACTCAACAAACACTTATATAGACTAGGAATAAGTCAAACCGCTCTCTGCCAGTGTCAGCAGGCAGAACAGACACCGGAGCTAGTCCTGCAAGACTGTCTTCTTCTGGGTGAGCTGAGAAGCAACATGTGGCAGCACCCAGTGGACTTAAAACTAAGCTTTGGGGAAACCTTACAGACCTGAAGCTGACTGCCCAGTTTGTAGTCCACAGTAAATTAAGCGCATGACCAGAGATCGCTGAAGAAGAAGAAGAACGGATATGTCTATTTTGTTACCCATCCTAAAATCCACGGAATAAATTTGCTTCCTAAGTTCCCGCCACGGAGTTTGAACCAGGTACTCCTGGGTTGTGATCGAGCTCACTATCGCTACGCCACAGACGTCCACGCTATTTGAACCAGGTACTCCTGGGTTGTAATCGAGCTCACTATCGCTACGCCCCAGACGTCCACGCTAGAGGTTGGTACATTCTGTTGTTTTTGTCCGCAAAAACACATCACAGATACAGTTGGGTGTAAAAGTTTTGCATAAAAATGTGAGCCTACGTATCGGTTAAACAATCTTTATCGCAAAGAAAAGGTAGAGAGTCTGGCCGAATTGAGCTCTGTTACTTAATTGAGGCTGGGTCGAACTGAAAGTTTTCCATTAGAAAGAAAATAAAAATTGTACAAATATTACATTTCTCGGTTCCATACTTAATAACAATGTAGACTGTACTAAATAAATTAGACGGAGACTGCCTATGGCAAATCAGGGTTACGAGAATCTATGGTATAACAAAATCATACATATGATAAAAGTAAAAATACTGAAGACATTAATGTGGTTTTTTTTCCTGTAGTAATATATGGATGTGACTCGTGATCGATTGCACTAAAGTATTAATGGTAATTTGTGTGTGTCAGCCTGCGAACGCACTTATTTTGCATTGTTTACTGAGTTTGACAATCTTTGCGTCATCTTAAAGAAATATAGCGAGCCAATGAAGTGGTTCAGGAGAGCGAACGCGTTAAAAAAAAAATCAAAATCGTGTCTTTGAAAACGCCAGTGTGGTGCGGGGGCCCGCAAGGAAAGCAAAGAATAGTACCATTGCGACCTACAAAGCATGTCGTAAGAGGCGACTGAGGTAAGGAAGCTACCCCAGTAAATAAAATCGTCGCAGAAATCGGATATACTGGCCTTCTTGTAGACCCATAATTGACACAACGTACACTTGCTCTAAGGCTCAGATCATGTACAGATCACAGTGAGTGGTTTAACAAGTGGTCTATATGGAGCGTTCGAAGAAGAAGAAGAAAGAAGAAATGTTATATCTCTTACCTTGAATGATAAGGAAACAGCCACAGATGCAACTTGCATGTCACCAACTGTTTCAGTCATCAACTGTTGAGTCAGAAGTCAAAGCATGTTGAGTCACAAACTGTTGAGTCACCAAATGTTGAGTCCCTGTCAGGTTAGGGTTGTTCTGTGGAGAAAACATAAATAATAATACAACATTTCAAATTACAACTTACAATTTACAACATTTCAACTTACAACTGGGAGAATAATTAAACAAATGGAGATAATTTAATACAAACTTACAAATTACAACTGGGAGAATAATTAAACAAATGGAGATAATTTAATACAAACTTGCAACTGACAACTTACAACTGACAACTTACAACTGACAACTGGGAGAATAATTAAACAAATGGAGATAATTTAATACAAACTTACAACTGACAACTTACAACTGACAACTTACAACTGACAACTTACAACTGCCAACTTACAACTGACAACTTACAACTGACAACTGGAGAATAACGCAGCAACTTTTAAATGCAGACTTTTCACTAAAAGAGCAATGTTCAACACAATATTTCTCCCTACATTATGCTGCCAGTGCCAAACCTGGATGCTGACATCAAATGATAGAAGAAAACTAGTCACAACAGAGATGAAGTGTCTACGCAGAATGCTGGGAGTAACAAGAAGAGACCGGTTGAGAAATTAATACGTCAGGAAAAAAGTGGGTACACCATCAGTACTAAACTTCATCAAGAAACAACAAATTAAATGGTTCGGCCACATAAGCAGATTACCAACAGACAGTGCACCTCAAAGAGCAATGTTGCTCTGATACAATGGATACAAAAGCAAAAGGCCTGTCACGCAAAAGATGGACCTCAGAGATAACAGAGGCAGCGTAAAACACTGTTTATGAAGCGTGCACAAAATCCAGTTCTAGAAATCTCTTCTGATCCTGACACTGTGAGACAAAACAGGATTAGAAAAAAAGAAAGAAAGAAAGACATGTGGACACCTGCTAGGCAAACAGGTAAGAATGTTACAATGATAATAGTGTCAGACTGGTCGAATGCCTATCTTTGAACTAACCTCAGTCTTAATAAGTATATAACGGCCATGAACTTGACACTATCTTAGTCAGCATACAGCATGTCCTTGACCGTAGATACATGCATAATGTCTCGGTAAGCTTTCTGCTGACACGACAAATTTTACAAAACGGAATTAGCTTCATAAAGAGACGATCTATGTGATGCCAACGGGCGAGGTATGCATTAAATATGAAGCTGACATTCATGTGATAAAAAGCAGCTGTGTACCATCTGAAGACCGTCTGGCAAATGACATCCATTTTGTAATGCGAATATGTCACCATCAAGACTAAAAGTGCAATGTACAAACACTGACTACTGTGCCAACTATCCCAGGTTTGTCCGTTTATCTAATTTATTTATCTATTTATCTAGTTTATCTATTTATTTATCTAGTTAATCTATTTAATCATGTATCTAGTTCATCTATTTATGTAAATATTTATCGGGTCTATCTATTTAACTATTTATTTTTTTCATGTCTATTTATCCAGTTCATCTATTTAACTATTTATCTAGTTTATTTGTCTATTTATCTAGTTCATCTATTTATTTATCCAGTTCATCTATTTAACTATTTATCTAGTTCATCTATTTCAATCTTTCTTCTCAATATTATGCTATCAGTGCCAAACCGGAACGCTGACATCAAATAATAGAATAAAACTAGTCATGACAGAGATGAAGTGTTTACATACTCGTAGAATGTTGGAGATATCAAGAAGATCACTCAGATGTTGGAGATATCAAGAAGATCACTCAGATGTTGGAGATATCACTCAGATGTTGGAGATATCACTAAGATGTTGGAGATATCACTCAGATGTTGGAGATATCACTCAGATGTTGGAGATATCACTCAGATGTTGGAGATATCAAGAAGAGACCGGTATAGAAATGAATACACACCTCTGAAGTCGGAGTCAGTCTCACCTAAATGATGAGGGACAATGGTGATATGAAAAAAAAGCCTTCACGCAAAAATCAGTGAGAGACGATATATTAAGCGCCATTATTATGCCTGATCATATGTCTACAAGAAATAGGCCTAGATGGGGATGATATCAGACTAATAAGTAACATATACTGGGAACAGACAGCAATAATAAAATATGAAAATAGCTACTCTCCATACATAGACATAAAGAGAGGAGTGAGACAAGGATGCATTCTGTCGCCAAACCTATTTAACATCTACACAGAGAAAATCTTCAAACAACTAGAGGGGAAAGCCAGGACTCAAGATCAATGGAAAAATAATAAACAACTTAAGATATGCAGATGACACAGTATTGGTAGCAGAAAATGAACAAGATCTACAAGAACTAGTGGACCAATTGGACAGAACTAACAAGGAATATGGATTAGACATTAACATACAGAAAACCAAAACTATGGTAATCAACAAGGAAATGGAGAAACCTAAAATGAATATAAAAATACATGGAGAATTACTACATCAAGTAAAAGTTTCTTATATCTTGGTCAGATGATAACAGATGATGGCAGATGTATAACAGAAATTAAAAAGAGAATAGGAATGGCCAAGGATAATTTCAATAGTATGAGAAAGTTACTGACATCCAAACAAATCACAAACAGGCTAAAAATGAAAATGATCAAATGCTATATATATCCTATATTAATGTATGGCTCGAAACATGGACAATGAACAAGCAGTTAGAAGACAGAATTGATGCATTTGAGATGTGGATATATAGAAGAATAGGCAGAGTTTCATGGACAGAAAACAGACAAATAAACAAGTTTTAGGAAAACTAGGCATGAAGAAACAATTATTAAGAGAAATAAAATTCAGACAAGTAAAGTATTTTGGGCACATAAAAGACATGACACCATGATAAAACATTTACTAGAGGGGAAAGTTGAGGGGAAGAGCAAGAGGAAGACCGAGAGATAAGTGGGAGGGAAACTTTAAGAAATGGACAGGTTACACTCTGGCAGTGTTCAACACCAAGGCGAAAGACAGAGGATGCTGGAGATTCATTGCAGCGAACCTTCGATGTGAGACGGCACCTGATGATGATGATTATGCCTGAATTAAAAAACGAAGATATCAGGAGCAAAACAAGTGGGTACACCATCAGTACTGAACTTGATCTCAACTAGTAGACATCAGTACTGAACTTTATCTCAAGGGGAGTACACCATCAGTACTGAACTTTATCTCAAGTGGGTACACCATCAGTACTGAACTTTATCTCAAGTGGGTACACCATCAGTACTGAACTTTATCTCAAGTGGGTACACCATCAGTACTGAACTTTATCTCAAGTGGGTACACCATCAGTACTGAACTTGATCTCAACTGAGTACCATCAGTACTGAACTTTATCTCAAGTGAGTACACCATCAGTACTGAACTTTATCTCAAGTGGGTACCCATCAGTATGAACTTTATCTCAAGTGGGGCACCATCAGTACTGAACTTTATCTCAAGTGGTTCGTTCACATTAGTCTGAACTTTATCCCCAATAGTACCATCAGTACTGAATTTATCTCAAGTGGTACTTCTCAGTACTGAACTTTACCCTCAACTGGGTACACCATCAGTATTTGAACTTTATCTCAGTGGACACCATCAGTACTAACTTTATCTCAAGTGAGTACACCATCAGTACTGAACTTCTATCCCCAAGTGTGTACACTATCAGTACTTAACTTTATCTCAGAGCACTATCAGTACTGAACTTTATCTCAAGTGAGTACACCATCAGTACTGAACTTGATCTCAAGTGGGTACACTATCAGTACTGAACTTTATCTCAAGTGAGTACACCATCAGTACTGAACTTTATCTCAAGTGGGTACACCATCAGTACTGAACTTTATCTCAAGTGGGTACACCATCAGTACTGAACTTTATCTCAAGTGGGTACACCATCAGTACTGAACTTTATCTCAAGTGGGTACACCATCAGTACTGAACTTTATCTCAAGTGAGTACACCATCAGTACTGAACTTTATCTCAAGTGGGTACACCATCAGTACTGAACTTTATCTCAACTAGTAGCCATCAGTTAGTTAGTTAGTTTGCTCCTTTCGTGCCAAAGGCGGCACATAGGGCAGAGGTTTTAGATCTCCATGTGATGCGGTTCGTTGCTAGCAGTTGGAGATCTTGTATGGTTTTACATCCCAATAGTTTACTTTCTTGTAGGATTGTTCTTCGAAGAGTGGTCTTTGGTCTTCCACGTTTTCTTTTCCCAACTGGTGACCACACAAGGACTTGTCGATTTAGTCTCTTTTCGTCTGATCTAAGAACATGACCTAAATATTTCCACCTTCGTTTCCTTATAATATTTGATACGGGTTGTTGCTGTGTTCTATCTCTCACTGTGTTGTTAGAAACGAAATCACTCCATTTTACTTTTAATAATTTTCGTAGACATTTATTCTCAAAGCTGTCCAGTTTCTTATCAATTTTCTTTGTTGATTTCCAACTTTCACAACCGTAGGTCAGTACAGGAATCACACATGACCTAAATAATTTAACTTTTGTGCATATACTAAGGTCTTGAGATTGCCAGATATTCGTTAATTTAGTGAAGGCACTAGCTGCTATAGCAATACGAGAGTTTATTTCTTTCATCGTGTCTCCGTTGTTTGACACTTTACTACCCAAATATGTAAAATGTTCAACTTTCTCCAGTGTTTGGCCATTTATTACGATGTTGTCTGTCGAGTTTGTGAGGTCCATAATTTTGGTCTTAGAATTAATCTGGAGACCAACCTGTTCTGCAAGTGTGCAAAGTTTGCTCGTTAAACTTTATCTCAAGTAGTAGCCATCAGTACTGAACTTTATCTCAAGTGGGTACACCATCAGTACTGAACTTTATCTCAAGTGGGTACACCTTCAGTACTGAACTTTATCTTAAGTGAGTACAGGATCAGTAATGAACTTTATCTCAAGTAGTAGCCATCAGTACTGAACTTTATCTCAAGTGGGTACACCATCAGTACTGAACTTTATCTCAAGTGAGTACACTATCAGTACTGAACTTTATCTCAAGTAGTACATATCCCCTTGGTAATGTGACTTTTCATCAAAGCCCCTGCCTGAAATGCTTTCATCACAGCCCCCGCCTGAAAAGCTTTCTATCACAGCCCCCGCCTGAAAAGCTTTCACCACAGCCCCCACCTGAAAAGCTTTCATCACAACCCCCGCCTGAAAAGCTTTCTATCACAGCCCCCGCCTGAAAAGCTTTCATCACAGCCCCCACCCGCCTGAAAAGCTCTCTGTCTCTAGCAAGTTCTCCCGCCTCTACAGCTCACTGTTCAGGTTCTTGATGTCTCTGCCACCTTCATCTTGGTCGTCCCTGCTGTTCAAGGTTTCTTTGATGTCCTGCTGCCACCTTCATCTTGGTCGTCCCCTGCTGTTCAAGGTTTCTTTGATGTCCTGCTGCCACCTTCATCTTGGTCGTCCCCTGCTTTGTAGTCCAGGAACCATGCCTGTCATTACCGTTTTCTCCAAACTACTGTGGCGTTTAATGTGGCCAAAATATTTCATCTTCCGGGACATGATGTTATTTATGAGCCAATGCTCCATGATATGCAGGTCTTGTAGGATGTCTTTGTTTCTTCTCTTCTCTGTCCAGGATGTTCTAAGAACTTTGATATGTCTTGTAGATGTCTTTATTTTCTTCTCTGTCAGGGTGTTCTAGAACTTGATATGCAGGTCTTAATTCTTTGTTTTCTTCTGTCAATGTTTAGAACTTTTATAGCTCCTTGTTTAAGCAATTTTGTTCTTTAATTTGTTATATCACAACTATCTATGTTCATAGTGAATATGTATGTACTCAGAAGTCTTACTTTTGTTTCTTTGCTTGTGTTATGCCATAGTACCCTCATGCTGACCACTATCTGGAAAGCCATGGCTAGTCTTCATATAACTTCTTTCATATAATCTCCATTATTGTTAATTATAGAGCTAAGATATTCCAAATATGGGACGACGTTCTCAATGTTTTCATTATTGATGGTCATTTTAGGTTGAGATTTTGCTTTGTCGGTGGACATCATTTTAGTTTTATTTGTATTCAGAAACCATATTTAGATATATATTGTGGACAATTAACTTGTATTTTTCTATCGACCTACACAACTTAACACATCAGCTACCAGAAGCCGCAGACTGCGTCCGCATTTATGTCCCGTTTAGCACAAAGCAGCGAGCTGCAGCTTGATTGTTTCACTATCAAATTATAGCTAAATTTATCGCTACCGGTTCTTACAATCATTTTGTTGATAGTTCATAGTTCATATGTACGGTTCCAACTTATTGCAACGGGTCATCCCATAATTGCTCCGTTCCTGTGCCAACGAAAATCACACGAAATGCTAACAACTGTCTCTTGTGTTTGAACTAATTCCAGAATGAAACAGCCGTACTACCAAAAAAGCAACCTGTACCGCATAAATGCATATGGCCGTCGCTAAAGTGTCAACACAAAACTGTTCATCACTTGAATTGCAAATTCATGTCGAAGGGAACATCAATCGCGACAAAATCCAGCTTTCTGCACACGCAATATAACTGCATACGGCAGATTGAGTCGGTTCGTCATAACCGCTGTCCGCCATTTTCTAAATACACACAACAAACGCACGGTTGACACAGTAAAAAGTATTCCATGTAACATTCATAGCTCACAGCGTTGCTCAAGCACTAACTCAGTAGCTCGGGAAAAGAAACCGGAAAATACCCGACTAAACATGGTGGAAATGCGCTAGCAAAGTCGTGTCCAGAATCAAACAATCCTGATTCTGAATGGCCCTCCCGCATTCCTCCATTGCTGGTCAGATTTCGTTTTTAAAAAATCAGATAAAAACAGCTTAACTGATTCAGTACAGGTTTTTCACTCTGGACGGAATTATTTTTTAGCTTCAAAATATTGCACACATACTTTAGTTAAATTAAAATATTGTTTCTAAATATGATTTAAAGTTGAACTTATTATATATCAAATTAAAGATAAATGATTGTACTTTCATAAAATATTTATTGTATGCGAAAATATAATGTTGTGTTGACTGTGCATGACAAATATTAGCATGTAATAAAAATATTAATTGAAATTGTGAGAACAAAATCCAACTTACCAAGGGCCTTGAGGAACAATATGGTGAATAAGTCAGTGTAACTGCTCTCTTTATATAAGTAATCCATTTATGAATACACAAAAATTAAGAAAATATTGATGGAATATATGGTTTACTAACTGTTCGCAAATTAGCAACACGACCATCTTTGAAGAAATTTCCATTAAAAATTGTCAAATTGAAGATTTCACATACTAAACATTCATGTCTCATAATATATAATCACATACAGTGGAAATTATAGCAATATTTACAGGAATAAAGAACTAAAGTATATGAATAATAGTCCTAACATAGCAACTATATAACTTCTCTGGTTCTGTCTGAATCCTTCTTCTTTTTGTTGCAATCCTACTGGAACCTGACTGGGGCAACGCCCCTCTCGCAGCTGGTTGGGAAACACTACTAGTATTATTTAAATTATTAATAATCGACGTATTTAAATCACAAACTTCTGTGTCATCAGAACTTCACTATCAGTATCTACATCTTCATGCAACCAATCTCGCCCTTCTGCAGCTGTAAAACGTGCAGAACGAGCTGATAACAAACCATTTCTAGACTCTGAATTGTTAGACATTATTTTTAATCACAGGGTAACTTGAAAACGAAAATTAAACTTGGTTTCACTTCTGATTCTAGTCAAAACCACGATGTTGTGATTTGGTTATCGTTAGTACTTCCTTTCTACTTAGTTTCCGGTTGATATAAAACTACAATCGGAGTGAAAATTAATAAAAACTCAACGCAATAGTAGCCGTCTTTTAAAAGACGCTTGGACACCAGATAAGAAATATGTGCACTATAGTGTTCCACGGGACCGAATCAGTTAATTTGTACATACGAAAATTTGAATGAAAATGTGAGAGAAAAAAATTAAGTCGATGACAGATTGTTTTTCACGCATCACCTAATAGCTTTTCATGAGTAGAACGTTGCCACCTAACAGTCCTTGGAATTTCTCTCTCATAGGCTAGATGTCCCGCCTCTGCAGCCGTCATGTTCAAACCATCAGTTATATCCTTGCGTTTAGGAGCCTACCAAACCAATATGCAACGTATACACGTTCTTGACAAAGATCAAACATATCACAAAAAGTGATTAAAATTGCTCGTAAAGAACGAACGCAAAGAAGAAGTTATATCCTGAATCCATCTTCTCCATGGTCTTCCTCTTCTCTTTGTCGGGATGCTTCCTTCCATAATGGTCTTGACCAACCCTTCGTGTCTTTTTATATGTCCTAAATACTTCCATTTTCTGTTTCTAATTGTAGCATCAGCCAGTTTTGTTTTTATTCTGAGTTATTTCAAAGAAAAACTGGCTGATGATTTTGAGTTCTTTCAATTTACTAACCCCTGTCTTTTCAGGAGGTCAAAACCCTCATACAGAGAAAATCTGCAGTAGACTGGAAGACAAAACCCTTATACAGAGAAAATCTGCAGTAGATTGGAAGACAAAACCCTCATACAGAGAAAATCTACAGTAGATTGGAAGACAAAACCCTCATACAGAGAAAATCTACAGTAGACTGGAAGACAAACACTGGATATGATTATGGAAAAGACTCCCTCAAAGACCTAAGCAGAACAGACGAGGTCATTATATTTCGACTACGTACCGGACACTGCAGACTCAACAAACACTTATATAGACTAGGAATAAGTCAAACAGCTCTCTGCCAGTGTCAGCAGACAGAACAGACACCAGAGCATGTAATGCAAGACTGTCCTCTCCTGTTTGAGCTGAAAAACAACATGTGGCCACACCCAGTCGACCTGAAAACTAAGCTTTGGGAAACTAGAAGACCTGAAGCTGACTGCCCAGTTTGTGGTCCACAGTAAATTAAGCGCATGACCAGAGATCGCTGAAGAAGAAGAGTTCTTTCTGGATAGATCTATTTGTTCTATTCTCTGTCCATGATATACGAAGGACTCGTCTGTAAAACTTATATTCAAAAGCACATATATTTTTCTACTGCCTTGGTTTTTTGTTGGTTTTCCGATCCAGAAGCACTTGAGCTTTCAACTCTTCGACTCGGTGCCATGGACATCGTAACTCTCCGTTCGGTGCCACGAACACCGTAAATCTGGAGAACCTGTGGCTTTCTGCCAGTCCACGGAATTGAACCCCCACTCACAGAGGACTTAATACCCGTCGTCCAACGCGCTACGAACACGCTGAGCAAGCGGGTACTGTCTTGTTAAATGTCCATGCTTCACAGCCATATCTCCATGTTTTTCTATGTGTTAGTTATAGTGTTAACTATTAGTATTAACGAGTGCTATTGTTGACTTTCCTACATGACATGATGTTGAACTGTCTCCCATCTTCATTCTGTCTCAACTACCTGTCTCAACTACCTGTCTCAACTACCTGTCTCAACTACCTGTCTATTTATCATTCTGTTCAACTACCTGTCTATTTATCATTCTGTTCAACTACCTTGTTATTTATCATTCTGTTCAACTACCTGTCTATTTATCATTCTGTTCAACTACCTGTCTATTTATCATTCTGTTCAACTACCTGTCTATTTATCATTCTGTTCAACTACCTGTCTATTTATCATTCTGTTCAACTACCTGTCTATTTATCATTCTGTTCAACTACCTGTCTATTTATCATTCTGTTCAACTACCTGTCTATTTATCATTCTGTTCAACTACCTGTCTATTTATCATTCTGTTCAACTACCTGTCTATTTATCATTCTGTTCAACTACCTGTCTATTTATCATTCTGTTCAACTACCTGTCTATTTATCATTCTGTTCAACTACCTGTCTATTTATCATTCTGTTCAACTACCTGTCTATTTATCTCCAAGTAATAATCTTTGATTATATTTTATTAATCTATAAAGGGGTATGGCTTTACAAACAATTTAAACAACTAAAAACAGTATGGAACGGAACTGATAAGAAAACAAAGATCAGAATACTAAGAGCATGCATATTCCCAGTGGCAACGTATGGGTGTGAAGCATGGACATTTAATAAAGCAGGGGAAAAAACACACAGAGCTTCACGAAAAGCTGTACGGAGGAACGGAGTCCCTAAAAACAACAGTAAAATTCATGATAGAAGTTGGTCCATCAGGTTAGGCCGGGAACGCAAAGGAAAGAAGATCTATCCAGAAAGAATTCAAAATCAAAGAAAACTGGCTGATGCTACAAACAAGAAAGAATTGAGATATTTTGGACATATAAAAAGACATGAAGGGCTGGAGAAGATCATCATGGAAGGAGGCATACCGGCAAAGAGAAGAAGAGGAAGACCACGGAGAAGATGGATTCAGGATGTAACTGATGGTCTGAACATGACGGCTGCAGAGGCAGGACATCTGGCCTATGAGAGAGAAATTCCGAAGGATTGTTGGGGTGGCAAAGTTCTGCACAGAACAAGCTATTTGATGATGTTGGGGTGACAAAGTTCTGTTCAGGACTAAGTTATTTGATGATGATAAAGGGGTCTCTGTGGCTAAGTGGTTAAGCCCTTTCCTTGCGAGTCGAAGGTCGTGGGTTTGAATCCGGACTGCGCCGTTCTGTTCACAGGTGAATTTTTCCAGAGTACCTTAATATTGTTGCCGGAGCTACGGAGTTTTTGCTTTGTGCAATACTGTCGGTAGGTGGCGTGCCTTTTCTGTGGAGAGGGACCGAGTCATATGAGGTAAAACCCGGTGCAATTGTCAATCCTTCGGCTTTAAAACCTTTTAAATCTATAAGGAATTCGGCAAGTCCTCAATGAATAACTTTTCTATCGGTTCCATCAAATGGGAAAAACTGACTGATCGAGATATATGGAAAACAACATCTCGCAAAGTTGCAGAATCTTTTGAAGAGAGACTTATGGATGAGCTGAAAGACAAGAGAAAAGCGAAAACTCAGAAGTTGTCACAGTAAAACACTTGTCAATTGACCATCTGTAAAGACGAAAATGGACATATAAAAATATATTATAGAAAAGGCAATATCAACATTTGCCATTCTGAAGAACATATTGAGTTCAAGAATGATCAGGAATAAAACTAAGATAATGATATTTACCTCAAACGTCAAGACTGTCCTTTTATTTGGAGCTGAGACATGGAGAACAACTAAGGGAACACCAAAGGTTGCAGACATTCATCAATAGATGTCTACGCAGGATACTCCATCTGCGATGGAACACCAAAAGGTTGCAGACATTCTTCAATAAATGTCTACGCAGGATACTCCATCTGCGATGGTATAACAGGACTACAAAAAGAGGAACTGTGGGATAGAGCAGGACGACGTCTGGTAGAGCAAGAGATATGGGGCAGAAGGTGACGATGGATAGGACACACACTAAGAAAACCTCCTGAAAACATCACGAGACATGCCCTTTGATGGAACCCACAGAGTAATAGAGGTAAGGGAAGACACATGAAGACATGAAGGCGGGAGTTGAAAAAGGAGTGCAAGAAAATGGGGAAAGAGGGGAGAGATAGGACACGATGAACTTGGATAGGAGGGCTTGGAAAGCATTGGATAGGAGGGCTTGGAAAGCATTGGATAGGAGGGCTTGGTAAGCATTGGATAGAGGGCTTGAAAGCATTGGATAGGAGGGCTTGGAAAGCATTGGATAGGAGGGCTTGGTAAGCATTGGATAGGAGGGCTTGGTAAGCATTGGATAGGAGGGCTTGGAAAGCATTGGATAGGAGGGCTTGGAAAGCATTGGATAGGAGGGCTTGGAAAGCATTGGATAGGAGGGCTTGTAGCATTGGATAGGAGGGCTTGGTAAGCATTGGATAGGAGGCTGTAAGCATTGGATAGGAGGGCTTGGTAAGCATTGGATAGGAGGGCTTGGTAAGCATTGGATAGAGGCTTGTAAGCATTGGATAGGAGGCTTGGAAAGCATTGGCTGCGAACCTGTGCCTCCTAGAGGTGAAGGGTGAGGAATAATAATTATCTATTCTGTTATCTTCAAATGCTATAATTATTATATATTTTCTTATCTATTTTGTTATCTTCAAATGCTATAATTATTATCTAGTGTCTTATCTATTCTGTTATCTACAGTTATCAGAGGACTATCATCATAGCACTCCGGAGATGTCCATAAGTGCTCCGATCTTCGTCTCCACAAAAATGTAATAATCATTATCTAGTTTCTTATCTGTTCCTCAAACATCAATGTACTCGTACTTTATTCTGATTTGTTCTGTAACTATCAATTGTACATCTTCATTACTTAGTAACTGCATTAGGGTCATATATATATATATATATATATATATATAAGGGCAGTTCGTCATTAAGGGCCAGTGGGGCCCAGCCACAAATTTTGAGTAGCCTGTACTTATTTATTTTAGAAATTATTTGTTCATAATGATTACTATCAACGTGATACTGGTTAACTTTGAAAGTTGATATATAACGCTAGAACATCACGCAGTCGGAAATCTGAAATTCAGCATCTTCCTCGCTAATTAGTATACGCCCCTGGTCATTAAGGGCCAGTAAGGTCCGACCCCTCTCCCCCAACCAAAAATGAGTAACGAGTACTTATTATTTTATAAGCTATTTCTTCACAAATATTACCTTTTTACATTGACACGGATTAGCTTTGAAAGTTGAAGATGTAACACTCAAATATAAATATTATATCATAATAACATAACAATCATAATAATATATAAAATATTAAACAAAAAATATGATATACAGTCTGAATACAGTGACGCATATTGCAGAGTACTACTTTTCGGTAGTTCATTTTAAAATATCTCTATCTACGATGTAACATTGCGACCTGTGACCTTTGTCTACCTGCAATGATAATTGTCAAAACAATTACGTCATTTTCATTCATTCGGTAACTAAATTTATTCTTACGCGGTCAACTCATTTCTTGATTACATAGTCCTTTTAAATATCGATTGAATCACGAATTATATATAAAAATAGTATAAAATTATAGAAAATAATAGAAATAAGTTACTAATCATCATATAATAGTTTAAGTTAATCACCCATCCCATCAACATACATTTGTCTACGACAATGTACTTTCACTTTCGTTTACACAGCTGAGAAGTTAACGAAGAGAGGTTATATATTACAAAATCACCCAACAAGTATATAGTCGCGCTGACGGAATAGACAAGCACGTGTACTCTGTAATGCGGGTTACGTGCGTTCAATTCAGGTAGATACTTTTGTTTTAAAATCTTCTCTGGGCACTCATGTCGTTTGATGTGGCCGAAATATTTGTCTTTGATTTTATGTTCTTTAATAGCCAACGTGTAGAAGTGGGGAATGGACATTTGATGAGGCAGTGAAAAGCATATGTGTGCTTTTGAATATGGGTGTTGCAGAGGAGTCCTACGTGTGTCATGGACAGAGAGGAGAGCAAGTGAATCTATGCAGAAGGAACTCAGGGTCAGAAAAAGCTGGCTGATGCTACAGAGAGGAGAGCAAGTGAATCTATGCAGAAGGAACTCAGGGTCAGAGAAAGCTGGCTGATGCGACAGATGGGAAAGAGAGAATTGAGTATTTTGGACAGATGGAGAGACATGAGGAGCTGGAGAGGATCGTCGCGGAGGGAGGCATGCCGACAGGGAGGAGAAAAGGAAGACCACAGAGAAGATGGATTCGGGATGTAACTGGTGGTTTGAACATGATGGCTGCAGAGACAGGACATCTGACCTATGAGATAGAGAAATTCCGGATTACTGTTGGGCTGAGAACAAGCTATTTGATGATGATGATGAATATCCAACTCTCTTTAATATCAAGCTGTTGCAGAACAGAAACATGATGATGATGAATAGCCAACTCTCTTTAATATCAAGCTGTTGCAGAACAGAAGCATTTTTCTTTTCTCGAAAGGGAATAACTTCCCGGAATAGACAAATAATAATAAATAGCCCAAAAACCATGATTTTTCCGAAAAATGTGTCTAACCCCACCAAGAAAAATGATCACGAGCCGCCACTACACACATGTATATATAAATGACCACGAGCCGCCACTACACACATGTATATATATATATATCCTCTTCATGTACCGTCTGAGAATACAGCTTACACAAGAGATTTCCATTGTTGCCGTTGTGCCGCCTTACTGCTAATTGTTTCCCATGTCAGGTCACAATCTTTCAACTTTCTTTCTATAGTTCCTCTCCATGTTTGCAGTGGACATGCAAGCTTTATATTCCCATCCGCTGTGGATCACAGAGCTGTCCTAGCCAATGTCCCTACTGACATATGACATATATGACCAATCCGCCTATATCTTCGTCTTTTAATCATAGTCTTCAATGATGCACAGTTTGTTCCTTTTAAGAGTTTTTCATTTGTTTTTCTATTTGGTTAGAATATTTGCAATTTTATATTATGTTGTAAGAAAGAGCTACAGAAACTTGCAAGAAAGGACGCCATACCGGTAAACCGACCAGCCAGGTGGTGTGCTGTACACCTAGTTCATCAATGACGGTTGCTGATGAAAGCCGCTTTGCGGAAGTCAGCAACCCGACTCTACATTACTTGGCTCAAAACACACACTAAAATTGGATTTTGCAATGTGAGAACGATGGCCACGACTACAAAATCAGTCCAAATTGCAGAAGAAATGAAGAGATACGAGCTGGACATACTGGGGTTAAGTGAGGTGAGATGGCCTGGAACAGATAAAAGAGTAGTTAGTGGATTAACTTTCATATATTCAGGGAGAGAAGATGGTAAGCATTTTGAAGGAATGGGTATAATGATGACACGTAGAGTAGCAAAGAGCATGTTAGAATGGGAACCCATCTCGAGTCGGATAATTAGAGCCCACTTCAGTACCAGGCATGTCAAAATGACAATACTCCAGTGTTATGCACCAACAAACGAGGCTGACGATGATAAGAAAGACACATTTTATGAGCAACTACAAAATCAAATTAACAAGACCCAAAAACATGATCTGTTAGTAGTAATGATGGACTTTAATGCCAAGGTTGGAAGTGATAATGTAGGGGTAGAGAGCTATAGGAAAACAAGGAATAAACACAATGAATGAGAATGGAGAAAGACTGGAGGAGTTATGTATGCTGTCAAACTTAGTAATTGGAGGTACCATCTTTGCACATAAGGAAATTCATAAACTTACTTGGCACTCACCAGATGGAGTGACCAGGAATGAGATTGACCATATGTGCATAAATACACAATTTAGAACATCATTGCTGGATGTCCGTGCATACAGAGGGGCAGATGTAGGAAGTGATCATAATTTATGCATAGGTAAATTGAAACTGAAACTGAAAATTCACCGTACTAAAAAAGAACAACTGCGAATAGACAGTCAAAGACTACAAAATAATGAGGTAAAAGAGGAATATCAGCTCGAACTTAAGAATAGGTTTGAGTTACTCAATGGTGAAAATGAACAGAACATTGAAGACAAATGGACTAAGATAAAGGACACACTATTGGGGGCAGCAAATAGTAGCGCAGGATTAGAGACAAAAGACAGAAAACCCTGGATAAGCGATGACACCTGGAAATGTATTCAAGAAAGAAGAAAGATGAAACTAGCGATATTTAATACTAAGGATGCAACAGATGAAATTCAAGCTAAAGAGGAATATAGACTAAAAGACAAGGAAGTGAAAAGAGCAGCTAGAAGAGATAAAAGAGCATATGTCAATCGACTGGCCGAAGAAGGGGAAAAGGCAGCTAAGACTGGAAACAGTAAAATGCTATACAACACACTAAAACAACTTACTGGAACTTTTGTTTCAAAGGGTGCCCAATCAAGAGTAAAGATGGTAAAGTACTAACATCAGATACCGAGCAGAAGAAAAGATGGGCAGAACATTTTGAAGAAATATTAAATAGACCTGATCCACCAGTACTACTCAAGTTTGACGAAGAGGCAAGAAACAGCTCCTACCAATTAACAAAGAAATGATAAGTGTAGCTGAGGTCAAGGAGGCAATCAATTCCTTGATAAACAATAAGGCAGCGGGTGATGACAACATTATAGCAGAAATGCTCAAAGCGGCTGATGATACAACTATTAGCCAGGTGAAAGAACTATTTAATAAAGTATGGGAAGAAAAAACTGTCCCAGATCAATGGAAAAAGGGAATAATTGTTAAGATCCCCAAGAAGGTGATCTCAATTGCAACAACTGAAGGATCACCTTATTATCAGTAATGACCAGACTTTCTGCAAAATCATTCTTAATAGAATCAAAGGAGCAGTGGACACAACCTTGAGAGAAGAACAAGCTGGTTTTAGACCTGGGAGAAGCTGCTTAGACAAATAATTACCCTACGACTAATTTTGGAGGAACATATTGAGAAGCAACAACCACTCATACTAAATTTCATCGATTTTAAAAAAGCCTTTGATAGTCTACACAGAATCTCTCTGTGGACTATTCTGAGATGCTATGGAATACCAGACAAAATAATAAACATTATTAAGAGCCTCTATGATAGTTCACAGTGTGCAGTTCGCACTGATGGTGGACACAGCGACTGGTTTATGGTTGAAAGCGGAGTCAAACAAGGCTGTATTCTATCTCCGCTATTGTTTGGAGTGGCCATTGACTGGGTGATGCGAAAATGTTGCAGGGTGAAACTGGCATCGATTGGGTAGAAAATAGTCAACTAGAAGATTTGGATTTTGCAGATGATATTGCCTTGTTAAGTAGAAACAACCAAGATATGCAAGAAAAACAGACAACTTGTCATCTATAGCATCAAAAGTTGGACTGCAGATAAGCTATGAAAAAAAAAAATATAATGAAGACACCTATGGCAAGTAATGTAGATATCACACTGGAATCTAAAATGATAAAAATAACAGAGCAGTTCACCTGTTTAGGTAGCAATTTTGATTGCACAGGAAATGTTAAAAAGAAATTATGATACGAATTGGCAAAGCAACATCAGCTTTTAAAAGTCTAAATAAAATATGAAACTGCAAGTTATATAGTATTAAAACTAAATTACGAATTTTCAATTCAAATGTATCAATCCTAACATATGCCAGCGAGAGTTGGAAAATGACTAAAGATATAGAAAGCAAGTTGAATGCATTTGAAAATAGTTGTCTGCGAAAAATAATGAATATAAAATGGAACGAATTCAGAAGAAGTGATGAAATCAGAGACATGTCTGGTCAATCATTAGTGACAACTGTTATAAGAAAGAGAAGATGGAGATATGTTGGGCACACCTTGAGGAGAAATGATCAACGAATATCAAAGCAGGCATTGAAGTGGGATGCAAAGGGTTCAAGAAAGAGGTCGACCTAAAGAGGCCCTGAAACGAACTTTGCTGAGAGAGGCAGGAAATATCGGTCTCAGTTTCATGGAGGAGATTGAGCGAGTTGTCCAGGATAGAGCGGTATGGAGAAATTACTTGCAGACCATAAGTAACGTATAACGGTACGAGAGAAATTATTATTATTATTATTATGTTGTATTCCATACTACTGTTAGGGTTTTCTAGGCATTGTCTTGGAAGGTAGTCAGCCATTGCTTTACTTTCTGGCAGTGACCATAATGGTCTATGACCGTAGCCAGTCTCTATTACAGAGGTCCTCTGCCTACCGTCGTGAGTTTTGATGCTACAAATAAGAAAGAGATCATTGAGGTATTTTGGACATATAAAAAGAAAAGACATGGAGGAAGACCATCATTGAAGGAGGCATACCGGCAAATATGGATAAAATAACTTAAGAATAAAAAAACTCAAGATAAAATATATGGATAAAATAACTCAAGAGTCAAATTCAGATAATGATGAAATAAATGAACTGCTTTTTGCAGATGATCAGTGCCTGATACATCAAAATGAACAAGATCTACAACATCATATTGACACCTTGAACAAAAATTGTATAAATCATGACATGAAAATCAACAACACTAAAACAGAAATAAATGAATATTAGAAGAAAACATAATAATCTAGACATCCATGTCAATGGCACTAAAATAAACCAAGTGAAAGAATTCAAATACTTAGGAAGCATATTCACAGAAGACGGAAGACTAGATAGAAAGATAGAGGCTAGAGTACAAAAAGCAAATGCTGTAACATACCAGCTAGCCCCATTGTTAAGGCACCCAAAAATTTCACAGGCAGCTAAGCAACAGATGATCAACATCATTTTTATACCTACTTTGTGTTACAGAGCCAAACATGGACAATGAGCAAAGCGCAGTCACAAAAATAACTACATGTGAAATGCACTGCCTGCGAAAAGTTACCAATAACACAAGAAAAGACAGAGTCACCAACATCAGCATAAGAAAGAAAGTTGGGACAGAACCTTGCTTGAATTACATTGAGAAACAAAGAATGAAGTGGTTTGGCCACTTAATAAGAATGCATCCAAGCTCCACAGTACACAGAGTCTTCTACAACAGAACATCAGGAACGAAGGCAAGAGGAAGACCACGAAAAAAATGGTTAGATGGCATAGCAGAATCATGTGAAAGAGCAAAAATAACAATCACACAAGCCAACCAGAACAGCGCAAGACAAAAACAGAAAACCACGACACTGGGCAACAACCCGGTAGCAGTGTGACGACACTGGGCAACAACCCGGTAGCAGTGTGACGACACTGGGCAACAACCCGGTAGCAGTGTGATGACACTGGGCAACAACCCGGTAGTGTGACGACACTGGGCAACAACCAGCAGTGTGACGACACTGGGCAACAACCCGGTAGCAGTATGACGACACTGGGCGACAACCCGGTAGCAGTGTGACGACACTGGGCAACAACCCGGTAGCAGTGTGACGACACTGGGCAACAACCCGGTAGCAGTGTGACGACACTGGGCAACAACCTGGTAGCAGTGATGACACTGGGCAACAACCCGGTAGCAGTGTGATGACACTGGGCAACAACCCGACAGCAGTGTGATGACACTGGGCAACAACCCGGTAGCAGTGTGATGACACTGGGCAACAACCCGGTAGCAGTGTGATGACACTGGGCAACAACCCGGTAGCAGTGTGATGACACTGGGCAACAACCCGACAGCAGTGTGATGACACTGGGCAACAACCCGGTAGCAGTGTGATGACACTGGGCAACAACCCGGTAGCAGTGTGATGACAAAAGAAGAAGATACCGGCAAAAAGAAAAAGAGGAAGACCACGGAGAAGATGGATTCAGGATGTAACTGATGGCTTGAACATGCGGCTGCAGAGGGTGGACATATGGCCTATGAGAGAGAAATTCCGGAGGACTGTTGGGGTGGCAAAGTTCTGCTCAGGACAAGTTATTTCATGATGATGATTTGTAAATATTTATTTTGAAATGTCTCCATCTTGTGCATAATGTTGTGGGCCATTTCCAGTACTCTCATTGCTTCTATACAATTTCAGCTTTGTTTCAAGATTTCATTTAGATTTTTATGTTGCATTTTTCCTATCTACCGGTTGTGCACTGTGCTTGGTCGTATGATGTCGTTAAGTCTCCTTGTGTGCAGCACTTATGTTACATTTTTCCCATCTACCGGTGTTGCACTGTGAAATCTTTACAACTGATAAAACAGAATTGATGGCTGATATATGTGTCAACGGCCACAAAATAGAAAGAGTCGACAACTTTGAATACCTTTATGGTATTGTTGACAAATGATGGGAATGCTATAACAGAAATTAAAAGAAGGCTGAACATTACTTTGTAAAAACTAAAAGAACTAACTAACCTATAGTAGGGAACATAAAACAACCTATAGAAACTAACTAACCTATAGTAGGGAACTGACATAAGAACTAACTAACCTATAGTAGGGAACTGACATAAGACAACTAACCTATAGAGAAACTGACATAGAACCTAACCTATAGTAGGGAACTGACATAAGAACTAACTAACCTATAGTAGGGAACTGACATAAGAACTAACTAACCTATAGTAGGGAACTGACATAAGAACTAACTAACCTATGTAGAACTGACATAAGAACTAACTAACCTATAGTAGGAACTGACATAGAACTAACTAACCTATAGTAGGAACTGACATAAGAACTAACTAACCTATAGTAGGAACTGACATAAGAACTAACTAACCTATAGTAGAACTGACATAAGAACTAACTAACCTATAGTAGGAACTGACATAGAACTAACTAACCTATAGTAGAACTGACATAGAACTAACTAACCTTAGGGAACTGACATAGAACTAACTAACCAGTGGGAACTGACATAGAACTAACTAACTATAGTAGGAACTGACATAAGAACTAACTAACCTATAGTAGGAACTGACATAAGAACTAACTAACCTATAGTAGGAACTGACATAAGAACTAACTAACCTATAGTAGGAACTGACATAAGAACTAACTAACCTATAGTAGGAACTGACATAGAACTAACTAACCTATAGTAGGAACTGACATAAGAACTAACTAACCTATATAGGAACTGACATAAGAACTAACTAACCTATAGTAGGAACTGACATAAGAACTAACTAACACTATAGATAGGGAACGACAAAGAACTAACTAACCTATAGTAGGAACTGACATAAGAACTAACTAACCTATAGTAGGAACTGACATAAGAACTAACTAACCTATAGTAGGGAACTGACATAAGAACTAACTAACCTATAGTAGGGAACTGACATAAGAACTAACTAACCTATAGTAGGGAACTGACATAAGAACTAACTAACCTAAAGTAGGGAACTGACATAAGAACTAACTAACCTATAGTAGGGAACTGACATAAGAACTAACTAACCTATAGTAGGGAACTGACATAAGAACTAACTAACCTATAGTAGGGAACTGACATAAGAACTAACTAACCTATAGTAGGGAACTGACATAAGAACTAACTAACCTATAGTAGGGAACTGACATAAGAACTAACTAACCTATAGTAGGGAACTGACATAAGAACTAACTAACCTATAGTAGGGAACTGACATAAGAACTAACTAACCTATAGTAGGGAACTGACATAAGAACTAACTAACCTAAAGTAGGGAACTGACATAAGAACTAACTAACCTATAGTAGGGAACTGACATAAGAACAAAGATTAAGTGTTTAAGAGTCTGCGTTTTTCCCTTGGCAACATATGATTGTGAGATATGGAACATTGATAAAGCGTTGGAGAAGATCATTAATCCATTTGAATGCAAATGCTACAGAAGAGTACTTAGAATACCATGGACAGAGAAAGAACAAACACTTCTGTTCTGCAACAGCTTGATATTAAATAGAGTTGGTTATTAAAGAGCATAACATCAAGGAAAATTAAATATTTTGGGCACATCAAACGACATGAGTGCCCAGAGAAGATAATTTTTGGAGGAAATGGTGCCTGAAAGAAGAATGAGAGGAAGAGATAGAAGACGATGGGTGCAAGATGTCATTGACGATCTGAGAATAACTGCTGCTGATGCCGGTCAACTTGAGAGTTTTTCAGGACTGCTGTCATGGGAGTCAAGTTCTGGAAGGGACAAGCAACTTGATGATGATGATGATGAGTGTTGCACTGTGCTTGAACGTATGCAGATGTTAAACCTTCATGTGTGCAGCACATATGTTCGCGAGATAACTGCCAAGTTCCTTATTGGGCAATGGAGGCAGGGCTGACATTATCGATTTCGGAATTGACATGGTGATTTGTTCCGCCATTTTTGTTGACGTTACTTCCGGAACTAAGACAAGTCGTAAACAATTTTAAAATAACATGGAGACTAGTTTGAATTTGAAGTATCTGCCCATGCTATCTATGAACATCATCTTCTTCTTCTTCCAACGCTCCATATCAACCACTCGTTAAACCACTCTTTGTGATTTATATGTGATCTAAGCCTAAGAGCGATTGTACGTTTCTATGAACAGACTGATAGTTTTAATTCGAATTATCAACCATGTTCTAAACAGACTAAGACTAGCTAAAGGTATCATATTAACTGCCAAAGAAGGAATTGTACACAAACCAAGAACCGGTGTCGTTAGTCGTCACACGCGGAGAGACATACTGATGAGAAGATCGGAGAACTTATGGACTAATTGGTTCGACGTGCAGTGATGATGGTCTGACGACTAAACTAAACTGAGAGACATACTGAGGAAGAGATCGAAGCACTTATGGACTAATTAGTTCCACGTGCAGTGATGATGATTTGATTGTTAAACTAAAACTAAACTAAATCATATTAACTAAATGATTATGTGTGATATGTATGTACATCATACTGCTGGTTTGGGCATTCTTTGCACTTCTTATATGAGTGAAATCCTCTCCCCGATGCAGAAAAAAAAGGGGGTGTGTTTTAATAATTTTGTTCACGGCAATTTTTATTCTTCAAAAAATAATGACAATTCATGAACTAAACTTTGTTTATTACCAACAGCAGTGTCTTTATCTTTAGCAAAAATTTATCCAATTTTGTCACAATTTTGTCACAATCTGATTGTTTTATTTGGTTCTGTGAATTTAAAAAAAAGTAACCACAATATTCTGAGTGAGACTCTTCTTCCCCCTCCTTTACGAAAACATCCTAATCCTAGAATGGCAACATATCGTTTAGAAGTACATTATAAACAAAACTGCAAGTAGGAGAAGGGGGCTGAGCCACACGAGGAAGACCAGGTGCACTGAAGTCAATTCTTTGTCTTTAGGCCCTTTGGATATTAAGAAGATATGAATTGAATAGGAAGATATGAATTGAATAAGAAGATATGAAGTGAACAAAATGTTAGATGGCAGAACAAGCTTGTTCCTTCCGGGACATGGCTACTATGACAGCAGTCCTGAAAAACTCTCTGTTCTGTGCAAGTTGACCAGCGTCAGCAGCAGTCATTCTCAGATCGTCAATGACATCTTACACACATCGTCTTCTAGGTATTCCTCTCATTCTTCTTCCAGGCACCATCCCTCCAAAATTATCTTCTCTAGGTACTCATGTCGTTTGATGTGTTCGAAATATTTAATTTTCCTTGATTTTATGCTCTTTAATAGCCAACTCTCTTTAATATCAAGCTGTTGCAGAACAGAAGCATTTATTCTTTTCTCTGTCCATGATATTCTAAGTACTCTTCTGTAGCAGTTGCATTCAAAGACATTAATGATCTTCTCCACCGCTTTGTTAATGGTCCACGTCTCACAACTATATGTTACCAAGGGAAAGACGCAGGCTTTCAAACACTTGAGTTTTGTTCTTATGTCAGTTTTCTTCCATACATTAGTTAGTTCTTTTAATTTTTGCAAAACACTGCTCAGCCTTCTTTTCATTTCTGTTATAGTCTTCCCGTCATTTGTCAGCATTGTTCCAAGGAATATAATAGACAATTAGAAATGAAACAATAAGGACTACTCCAAGTCTGACTGTTTCGCTTGGATGCAAGTAGTGGATACAAGGACATGACGCAAGTAGTGGATGCAAGTAGTGGATACAAGTGTTGGATGCAAGGAATGGATACAGGTAAGTGATACAAGTGGTAATGCAAGTGGTGGATGCAAGTGGTAGATGCAAGTGGTGGATACAGGTGATTGATACAAGTGGTAGATGCAAGTGGTAGATGCAAGTGGTAGATGCAAGTAGTGGATGCAAGTAGTGGATACAAGTGGTGGATACAAGTGGTGGATGCAAGTGCTGGGTTGAAGACGTAACAATATGCTAAGTGTAAAGGGTTGACTTCATTGTACCGGGTTTCACGATATGGCTACGTCAATCTCGGAAGAAATGACACGTCACCTGCCCATAACGTTGCACAAAGCACGAACGCAGTAGCTTCACTAGAAATCATAGGGATCTCCAGGGAAAAAATGGACATATTGCTCGGTCTGTATTCGAACATACAACCTTCAGAACGCCAGATAAACGTTTTCACCGCTTCGTCATAGAGAGCCTGTGTGGATGCAAGTAGTGGGTCTCACTTCTATATGTCAGTATCGGTGGGTCTCACTTCTATATGTCAGTATCGGTTCTAAGTAGAAGAACTATCCTTCTTACTTCTATATACCGCACGAGTGGGTTACCGGGGCCCAAATTTGGGGTGTAAAGAATAGAACCACTGTTACCTGCCATGCATGTCGTAAGAGGCGACTAAGGAGGTTTGACTGAAATCGGATGCACGTGTCCTAAACATGTAGAAGTCTATGCGTTTAAGGGCCTACCAAACCAATGTGCAACGTATACACGTTCTTGGCAAAGATCAAACATATCACAAAGAGTGATTAAAATTGGTGGTAAAGAACGAACGCAAAGAAGAAGAAGACTTCTATATACAAGGATGTGTTGCGTATAAGACTCTTCATTTTTATGGAAATCTGACATTGTCCTGTTCTATTTTGTTCTTGAATTCTGCAACTCGTATCATCTCATATTAGCAAGATATTTTCATTTGAAGAACTTAGCTTCGTCACATTCATTTTCTTGGTGTATCTTGATGGTGTATCTTGTTGGTGTATCTTGATGGAATCTCTAGTTCAGATTACCTAAGATATCTGATATATTTACAATACAGATTACCTGAGATTTGAATTACCTGAGATATTACCGAGATATTACCTGAGATATTACCTGAGATATTACCCGATATATTACCTGAGATATTACCTGAGATATTGCCCGAGATATTACATGAGATATTACCTGAGAGATTACATGAGATACTACATGAGAGATTACCTGAGATATTACGTAAGATATCTGATATCTTTACAATACAGATTACCTGAGATATTACCTGAGATATTACCTGAAAGATTACCCGAGATATCTGATATCTTTACAATACAGATTACCTGAGATATTACCCAAGATATTACCTGAGATATTATCTGAGATATTACCTGAGCGATCTAATCGCTTTACAATAAAGATTACCTGAGAGATCACCTGAGATATCTGATATCTTTAGAATACAGATTACCTGAGAGATTACCTGAGAGATTACCTGAGAGATTACCTGAGAGATTAGATATGACTAGAGATATGACCTGAGGTTTTAACTTCAATATTAGCTAGGTTTTTTTAGGTTTTAGGTTTCATCTTTGATGTTTTTGATTGTCTTTGAGTGTTCCTGTTCAGATCACCTGATAGTTTTAATATCAGATTTACCCGAGAGATTACCTGAGATATTACCTGAGAGATTACCTGGAGTTACGAATTACCTGATCAACAACAATAACACTCTAAGATGTCTAGCACTCATATTCAGAATGGCTGGCATTTTTGGTGTTAGACATGAAGTTTGTGTGTTAGTTTTGTTCAGAGAATGATAACAGTTACTTAGTGGTACGCCTATGTGTTAGTTTTGTTCAGAGAATGATAACAGTTACTTAGTGGTACGCCTATGTGTTAGTTTTGTTCAGAGAATGATAACAGTTACTTAGTGGTACGCCTATGTGTTAGTTTTGTTCAGAGAATGATAACAGTTACTTAGTGGTACGCCTGTGTGTTAGTTTTTGTTAGAGAATCAGATAACCAGTTATCTAGTGTAGCCTGTGCGTTAAGTTTACATAGTTCTAGAGAATGATACTGATACTTAGATACGACCTGGGATTATGTTAGAGAATGAAAGTTACCTGATGGATAGCCATATGTGTAGTTTTATTCAGAAATATAGCAGTTTTAGTTGGTTCATCTTATGTGTTGCTTTTGTTCGAGAATGATAGTAATACAGATTACGAGTGGTAGCCTAGTATATAGTTTGTCAGAGAAAATGAAGATTACTATGGACGCATATGTGTTAGATTTGTTCAGAATGTACATTACTTGAGTGGTACGCCTATGTGTTAGTTTTGTTCAGAGAATGATAACAGTTACTTAGTGGTACGCCTATGTGTTAGTTTTGTTCAGAGAATGATAACAGTTACTTAGTGGTACGCCTATGTGTTAGTTTTGTTCAGAGAATGATAACAGTTACTTAGTGGTACGCCTATGTGTTAGTTTTGTTCAGAGAATGATAACAGTTACTTAGTGGTACGCCTGTGTGTTAGTTTTGTTCAGAGAATGATAACAGTTACTTAGTGGTACGCCTATGTGTTAGTTTTGTTCAGAGAATGATAACAGTTACTTAGTGGTACGCCTATGTGTTAGTTTTGTTCAGAGAATGATAACAGTTACTTAGTGGTACGCCTTTGTGTTAGTTTTGTTCAGAGAATGATAACAGTTACTTAGTGGTACGCCTGTGTGTTAGTTTTGTTCAGAGAATGATAACAGTTACTTAGTGGTACGCCTATGTGTTAGTTTTGTTCAGAGAATGATAACAGTTACTTAGTGGTACGCATATGTGTTAGTTTTGTTCAGAGAATGATAACAGTTACTTAGTGGTACGCCTATGTGTTAGTTTTGTTCAGAGAATGATAACAGTTACTTAGTGGTACGCATATGTGTTAGTTTTGTTCAGAGAATGATAACAGTTACTTAGTGGTACGCCTATGTGTTAGTTTTGTTCAGAGAATGATAACAGTTACTTAGTGGTACGCCTATGTGTTAGTTTTGTTCAGAGAATGATAACAGTTACTTAGTGGTACGCCTGTGTGTTAGTTTTGTTCAGAGAATGATAACAGTTACTTAGTGGTACGCCTATGTGTTAGTTTTGTTCAGAGAATGATAACAGTTACTTAGTGGTACGCCTATGTGTTAGTTTTGTTCAGAGAATGATAACAGTTACTTAGTGGTACGCCTATGTGTTAGTTTTGTTCAGAGAATGATAACAGTTACTTAGTGGTACGCATATGTGTTAGTTTTGTTCAGAGAATGATAACAGTTACTTAGTGGTACGCCTATGTGTTAGTTTTGTTCAGAGAATGATAACAGTTACTTAGTGGTACGCATATGTGTTAGTTTTGTTCAGAGAATGATAACAGTTACTTAGTGGTACGCCTATGTGTTAGTTTTGTTCAGAGAATGATAACAGTTACTTAGTGGTACGCCTATGTGTTAGTTTTGTTCAGAGAATGATAACAGTTACTTAGTGGTACGCCTATGTGTTAGTTTTGTTCAGAGAATGATAACAGTTACTTAGTGGTACGCCTATGTGTTAGTTTTGTTCAGAGAATGATAACAGTTACTTAGTGGTACACCTATGTGTTAGTTTTGTTCAGAGAATGATAACAGTTACTTAGTGGTACGCCTATGTGTTAGTTTTGTTCAGAGAATGATAACAGTTACTTAGTGGTACGCCTATGTGTTAGTTTTGTTCAGAGAATGATAACAGTTACTTAGTGGTACGCCTATGTGTTAGTTTTGTTCAGAGAATGATAACAGTTACTTAGTGGTAGCCTGTGTGTTGCCGGGGCTGCAAGGAGCAAAGAATAGTAACACTGCGATCTACAAGGCATGTCGTAAGAGGTGACTGAGGTAGGGACCTAGGAAGCTACCCTAGTAAATATAACGCGTTGCAGAAATCGGGTGCTCTGGCCTACTTGTACATGCATAACTGTACAATCGCTCTTATGCTCAGATCACATACAAATGACAAAGAGTGGTTTAACAAGTGGTCGATGTGGAGCGTTCGAAAAAGAAGAAGACTACATTATCTATCACCACAGCATGGACAGAGCTGACCACAGCATGGACAGAGCTGACCACAGCATGGACAGAGCTGACCACAGCATGGACAGAGCTGACCACAGCATGGACAGAGCTGACCACAACATGGACAGAGCTGATCACAGCATGGACAGAGCTGACCACAGCATACAGAGCTACCAGCATGGACAGAGCTGACCACAGCATGGACAGAGCTGACCACAGCATGGACAGAGCTGACCACAGCATAGACAGAGCTGACCACAGCATAGACAGAGCTGACCACAGCATAGACAGAGCTGACCACAGCATGGACAGAGCTAACATTCTAAACTCTATCACAGCATGGACAGAGCTAACATTCTAAACTTCTCTCCTCTCAACCTTATAGCATGGACAGAGCTGACATTCTGAACTCTCTCATAGCATGGACAGAGCTGACATTCTGAACTCTCTCATAGCATGGACAGAGCTGACATTCTGAACGCTCTCATAGCATGGACAGAGCTAACATTCTAGAACCTCTCATAGCATGGACAGAGCTGACATTCTGAACTCTCATATGGCAGCTAACATCTAAACTCTATCACAGCATGGACAGAGCTAACATTCTGAACTCTCATATAGCATGGACAGAGCTGACATTCTAAACTTCTCATAGCATGGACAGAGCTGACATCTAAATCTCGGACAAGCAAATTCAAACTCTCTCATAGCAAGGACAGAGCTAACATTCTAACTCTTCAAGTATGGACAGAGCTAACATTCTGAACTCATAGCATGGACAGGCTGACATTGAACTTCTCATAGCATGGACAGAGCTGACATTCTGAATTCGTATGGACAGAGCTGACATTCTGAACTCTCATAGCATGGACAGAGCTGACATTCTGAACGTTCTCTAGCATGGACAGGCTGACATCTGACTCTCATAGTATGGACAGAGCTGACATTCTGAACTCTCATAGCATGGACAGATGACAGAACTCATGATGGACAGAGCTGATTCTAACTCTCTAGCATGGACAGAGCTGACATCTGAACCTCATAGCATGGACAGAGCTGACATTCTGAACTCTCTCATAGCATGGACAGAGCTGACATTCTGAACTCTCTCATAGTATGGACAGAGCTGACATTCTGAACTCTCTCATAGCATGGACAGAGCTGACATTCTGAACTCTCTCATAGTATGGACAGAGCTGACATTCTGAACTCTCTCATGGACAGAGCTGATTCTGATTCAGTATGGACAGAGCTGACATTCTGAACTCTCTCATAGTATGGACAGAGCTGACATTCTGAACTCTCTCATAGCATGGACAGAGCTGACATTCTGCTCCATATATGAGAGCTGACATCTGAACTCTCATAGCATGGACAGAGCTGACATTCTGAACCCCTAGCTGACACTAACATTTGAATCGCATGGACAGCTAACATTGAACTCATAGTATGGACAGAGCTACACTGAACTCTCATATAGCATGGACAGAGCTGACATTCTGAACTCTCTATGGACAAACTAAATTGAACTCTCGTGGCCGGAAAGGGTATTTTCATTGAAACATTTCCAAGTCAACTATTAGATTGTAAGTGCTGGAATTGAAGATTGGAGTGATGAGAAAAGAACAGTACAACAGGTATATGAGTAGGTTGATCAATCAACATCAAACTGATACGGTCAGTCATTGGATGCTGTGGGATCAAACTGATACGGTCAGTCATTGGATGCTGTGGGAGATATTACAAAGAAAATCAGAGCACAGCTATGGACATGACCGGAGGACAAAGAAGATTCCAAATTGAAGCTAAATTAAATCTGCAAAATCTTGTCTTCTGTTTGTTCAGTTTCCATGAGAGAATTTAATTCTTCTTAGAATAGTTCTTCTTCTTATTGACCCCTTGTTAACAGCTCTTTGTGATTTTTATGTGATCCGAGTCTAAGAGCGATTGTACATTGTGCCAGTTATGCGCATACAAAGCACATCCGATTTCTGTGAAGCTTTTTACTTACTAGGGTAGCTTTCCTAGGCCCCTACCTCAGTCGTCTCTTACGACATGCCTTGTAGGTTGCAGTGTTACTATTCTTTGCTCCCTTGCAAGCCCCGACAACACACGGGGTAGGGGTGGGGGATGATATATTTCAATTCTTCTAACAATCTACAAATTTTAGGCATTGCGGTGAGCAGTGGACATCACAAATTTAGACATTGTGGCGAGCAGTAGACATCACATATTTAGGCATTGTGGCGAGCAGTCATCATCATCAGGTGCCATCTTCACATCGAAGGTTGGCTGCAATGAATCTTCAGCATCCTCTGTCTTTCGCCTTGGTGTTGCACACTGCCAGACTGTAACCTGTCCATTTCTTAAAGTTTCCTCCCACTTATCTCTCGGTCTTCCTCTTGCTCTTCCCTCTCAACTTTCCCTCTAGTAAATGTTTTATCATGGTGTCATGTCTTTTTATGTGCCCAAAATACTTTACTTGTCTGAATTTTATTTTCTTAATAATTGTTTCTTCATGCCTAGTTTTCCTAAAACTTGTTTATTTGTCTGTTTTTCTGTCCATGAAACTCTGCCTATTCTTCTATATATCCACATCTCAAATGCATCAATTCTGTCTTCTAACTGCTTGTTCATTGTCCATGTTTCCGAGCCATACATTAATATAGGATATATATAGCATTTGATCATTCTCATTTTTAACCTGTTTGTAATTTGTTTGGAAGTCAGTAACTTTCTCATACTATTGAAATTATCCTTGGTCATTCCTATTCTTTTTAATTTCTGTTATACATCTGCCATCATCTGTTATCATCTGACCGAGATATAAGAAACTTTTTACTTGATGTAGTAATTCTCCATGTATTTTTATATTCATTTTAGGTTTCTCCATTTCCTTGTTGATTACCATAGTTTTGTTTTCTGTATGTTAATGTCTAATCCATATTCCTTGCTAGTTCTGTCCAATTGGTCCACTAATTCTTGTAGATCTTGTTCATTTTCTGCTACCAATACTGTGTCATCTGCATATCTTAAATTGTTTATTATTTTTCCATTGATCTTGAGTCCTGGCATTCCCTCTAGTTGTTTGAAGATTTTCTCTGTGTAGATGTTAAATAGGTTTGGCGACAGAATGCATCCTTGTCTCACTCCTCTCTTTATGTCTATGTATGGAGAGTAGCTATTTTCATATTTTATTATTGCTGTCTGTTCCCAGTATATGTTACTTATTAGTCTGATATCATCCCCATCTAGGCCTATTTCTTGTAGACATATGATTAGCTTTTCATGTTGGACTCTGTCAAAAGCTTTGCTATAATCAATGAAACACAAGTAAATACTTTTTGCACTTCTATATACTTGTCAGCGAGTAGTCTTATACAAAGTATTGCCTCTCTTGTTCCTCTGTTCTTTCTAAAGCCAAACTGTTCTTCTCCTACTTCTATGTCTATCTTGTTTTTAATTCTTTCATGTATGATCTTGAGTAGTATTTTTGTTATGTGGCTCATCAGGCTAATTGTCCTATAGTCTGTGCACTCCTGTGCTTTGGGCTTTTGGGTAGTGGTATGAATACTGATGTCTTCAAGTCTCTTGGTATATATCCTGTGTTATATATATCATTGCACAAATCTGTAATGGTGGAAATACCAAAATCCTCTAAGGAGGTTAACATTTCCACAGTAATATTGTCCAATCCTGCAGCCTTTCCTCGCTTCATTGTTTCGATTGCTCTTACAACTTCAGATTTTAATATTCTTGGGCTGTCATTGCACTTTATACTGTGTTTACTGCTTCTTTGATCATCAAATAGAGCCGTTACATATTCTGTCCATCTTGTCAATATTTCTGTTTTATCAAACAAAAGTTGGTTGTTGTTGTTTTTGATACATCCTCCACTTTTTACAGTATTTTCTTACTTGTCATTTGTCTTATTTCTCTGTGCATATCTCTGGTCCTGTGTTTTTCTGCCATATCTTCTATTTCCTTGCATTTTGTTTCTAACCAGTTTACTTTTGTGGTTCTGCACATGTTGCGTATTTCGTTGTCTAAAATTGTATACTTTGGGGTGTTCTTGGCTTTCTTTCGTTCTGCCATTTTTTCTAATATTTCATCAGTCATCCACATTTGATTTTTCATGGATTCTTTTACAGGCAGGTTTTTGTTTGCAGTTTGTATACTCTGTTTTAAGCAATCCCATTTATTGGTTACTTTCTCTTCAGGTGTGGCCTAGGGGTTAGTGACTCTGTCTATTAACCCCGACGTTCTGAGTTCGAATCACGCTGCGGACAGTTTGCTTGCAAATTGTTTCCGTTGATTTTAACAAAGGACGATGGCGCCACCCGTTCAGAAAGCAATGGCAAACTACTGAACGTATAAGTGGTGCCTAGAAAAATCAACGACTTGTTTACTGTGGTTGATGGCTACGTCCTTTGGGATATGCCACGATTTTCATTTTCATTGTTCTAAGCACTCTGTCATTAGGCATTCATATTTGTTCTTGACTTCCACACAATATTTCTGTTGTATCTCTGGTTGTTTAAGTGCTGATATATCTATATGTGGCTCCTTTCTTGTTGGTTGGTCTATCATTTTTAGTTTTATATTTAGTTTGATCATCACTGGATTATGATCAGAATTTATATCTGCTCCTGGATATGTTTTGGTGTTCATTACATTATTTTTAAATCTGTTCCTAATCATGATGAAATCTATCTGCTTCCTTTTTCTATCTCCTGGGCTTTTCCATGTGTATAATCTCCTAGATTCTTGTTGGTAAAATGTGTTGCATATAACCATGTTATTTTCTTCACAGAACTGGATAAGCCTATCTCCTCGTTCATTCCTTGTTCCTAGTCCGTATTGTCCTACAATATTCTTGTATTTGCCTTTGCCAATTTTTGAATTCATATCGTCCATTATAATTAGTATGTCAGCTGTCTTTACTTGTTTGAGAATTTGTTGTAAATCTTCATAATATTTTTCGATTTCTTCATCTGCATGGTCTGAAGTTGGAGCGTATGTTTGGATAATTGCTACATCGAATGGCTTTGCTCTGATCTTTAAAAGCATCATTCTGTCGTTATACGTCCAATAACCACTGATGTATTTTTCTATTTCCTTTTTATTAGCATACCTACTCCTTGCTCATGATGTTCTCCTACTGAATGTATAAATATATAGTCATCTCTTCTTGTGTATCCCTCGTTCATGATGTTCTCCTTCTGAATGTATAAATATATAGTCATCTCTTCTTGTCTAGCCCTCGCATTTCCATCTTGTTTCTGCGACTCCCATAATATCTACCGTCATATCTATTGTCTCTAGTATTAAATTGTCTAATTTTCCTTCTTGGTGTAAGGTTCTAACATTCCATGTTGCAAAGCGAATGTGTCTTTTCCTTGTTTTCATGTATTGTTTGTCTTCAGATGGTGAGCAGTAGACATCACAAATTTAGACATTGTGGCGAGCAGTAGACATCACAAATTTAGGCATTGTGACGAGCAGTAGACATCACAAATTTAGGCATTGTGACGAGCAGTAGACATCATAAATTTAGGCATTGTGGTGAGCAGTAGATAGCACAAATTTAGGCATTGTGGAGAGCAGATACCACAAATTTAGGCATTGTGGTGAGCAGTAGACATCATAAATTTAGGCATTGTGGTGAGCAGTAGACATCATAAATTTAGGCATTGTGGTGAGCAGTAGATAGCACAAATTTAGGCATTGTGACGAGCAGTAGACATCACAAATTTAGGCATTGTGGTGAGCAGTAGACATCATAAATTTAGGCATTGTGGTGAGCAGTAGACATCATAAATTTAGGCATTGTGGTGAGCAGTAGATAGCACAAATTTAGGCATTGTGGTGAGCAGTAGATAGCACAAATTTAGGCATTGTGGTGAGCAGTAGATAGCACAAATTTAGGCATTGTGGAGAACAGATACCATAAATTTAGGCATTGTGGAGAGCAGATACCATAAATTTAGGCATTGTGGTGAGCAGTAGACATCACAAATTTAGGCATTGTGGTGAGCAGTAGACATCACAAATTTAATCAAATTGTGTATATCAATATCAAGTAATAATTAAATGATGTTATTTATTTGTATTGTTTCTTAAAGAACACCCAAAACACAACAAGGACGATGGAAACTACCGACTGTCCAGAAGGGACCATACAGTCACACTTCGCCTCCGGACGGGTCACAACAGAATGAGACACCATCACAGACGGCTGCCTTTATTAGAGAATACGAAACCTCAATCTAGTGAGAACGCAGAAGAAGAAGTTCTCAATATCCGTGGAGCTAGAGTTTAGATTACATAACGAGATGCTGAATCTTTCAATCAAATGTGAAGTTAGTGTTGTTCTATAGCTCGGACAACATGGAAGACAATAAAACAAACCACCAGAAAGCTACAGACCTTCATAAATAGATGTTTACATAGGATAGAGGGACTGAGATGATATGATAAGATTAAGAAAGAGGAACTCAGAGAAAGAACTAAGCAGATACCAGTGGAGAACGAGCTAAGGAAGAGACTGGCGATGGATATGACACACATTGAGAAGACTGACCGGAAGTATTGCAAGATAGGCACTGTTTTGGAACCAGCAGCCGCCTGTGTGGTGCTGGGGCCCATAAGAGAAGCAAAGAATAGTACCACTGCGACCTACAAGGCTTCTCGGAGAGGCGACTGATGTAGGACCTAGGGAAGCTACCCTAGTAAATAAAAGTATCGCAGAAATCTGATGTGCTGGTCTACTTGTAGGCGCATAACTGGCACACCGTACAATCGCTCATAGGCTCAGATCACATACAAATTACACAGAGTGATTAACAAGTGGTCGATATGGAGTGTTCGAAGAAGAAAGGAACCTGCAGAGAAAGAGAAGTAGACATAGTAGAGCCTAGACATACCTGGAGAAGAGAGCTGGAGGTTGATATTAAAAGGATAGGTAAAACATGGAAAGAATTGGAAGAGATAGCAGGAGGAGAGGAAGAGCTGGAAGAAGTTTGTAGAAGACCTGTGCTCCATTGGGAGTTGAAAGGTGAAGAAGAAGAATTAAATGTTGTTATTTCTTCTTTTTGTTGCTACTTTCTTTTTTTTTCATTTCTCCATTTCTGTTTTACCTCACAGCTTCATGATAAGAGATTTCTAGAACGGGTTTTTCTATGCGCTACACAAATAGTGTCTTTCATCGCCTATGTTATCTCTGAAGTCCATCTTTTACGTCTATCTTTTGCTTTGTATTCATTGTATAGGAGTAGCAACGCTCTTTGATGTGTACTGTCTGTTGGTAATCTGCTTATGTGGCTCAATCATTTAATTTGTTATTTCTTGATGAAGTTCAGTCCTGATGTTGTACACACTTTTTCCTGATGTCTTCATTTCTCAACCGGTCTTTTCTTGTTACACCCAGCATTCTACGTAGACACTTCATCTCTGTTGTGACTAGTTTTCCTCTTGTTACACCCAGCATTCTGCGTAGACACTTCATCTCTGTTGTGACTAGTTTTCTTCTATCATTACAACGTGTTCTCAATGTAGGTAGAGCTGGAGTTTATCAATAGACATCCAGATGTCACTACTGTGTCTCTATCGGTCCCTACTGGATGAGTATATTTCAACTACAAAGTAGAACTCTTAGCCCTTCTGATGGCAACACAGCACATGAATAAGCTGCATGTACCTGCAGGCAAGATGGTATTTCTTACAGACTCATTGTCTGCTATACAAGCCATGAAGACTAAATCCACTGACAGCACAGTACAAAACCTAAAAAGAGAACTTGCTCAGAAATTCACTTGTCGTGGAGTCCATCTCACTGTGGCATTGCAGCCAATGAGAAAACTGATGTCTTGCAGCCAATGAGAAAACTGATGTCTTGCAGCCAATGAGAAAACTGATGTCTTGCAGCCAATGAGAAAACTGATGTCTTGCAGCCAATGAGAAAACTGATGTCTTGCAGCCAATGAGAAAACTGTCTCAATGAAACTGATGTCTTGCAGCCAATGAGAAAACTGATGTCTTGCAGCCAATGAGAAAACTGTTGTCTTGGCTAAGGAAGGCAGTGCCAATTAGCAAACCTACCAGCCCCTATCTTTTCAGGTCAAAACCCTCATACAGAGAAAATCTGCAGAAGACTGGAAGACAAACACTGGATATGATTATGGAAAAGTCTTCCTCAAAGACCTAATCAGAACAGACCAGGTCATTATATTTCGACTACACACCGGACACTGCAGACTCAACAAACACTGATATAGACTAGGAATACGTCAAACAGCTTTCTGCCTGTGTCGGGAAGCGGAACAGACATCCGAACATTCATGCAAGACTGTCCTCTCCTGGGGGAGCTGAGAAGCAACATATGGCCACAACCAGTAGTCCTGAGAAATAAGCTTTGGGGAAACCTCACACACCTGAAGCCGACTACCCAGTTAGTGGTCGACAGTAAACTCAGCACATGATCATAGATCGTTGTAGAAGGAAACCTGACAGACCTGAAACTGACTACCCAGTTTGTGGTCCACAGTAAACTAAGCACATGATCATAGATCGTTGAAGAAGGAAACCTGACAGACCTGAAACTGACTACCCAGTTTGTGATCGACAGTAAACTCAGCACATGATCATAGATCGCTGAAGAAGGAAACCTGACAGACCTGAAGCTCTCTGCCCAGTTTGTGGTCGACGGTAAACTCAGCGCGTAACCAGAAATCGCTGAAGAAGAAATATGTTACTAAATTATATTTGCTCTCAGATTACTAAAACGCCCATGTGTTGTCAGGGTCCGCAAGGGAGCAAAGAATAGTAACACTACGACATACAAGACATGTAAGAGGCCACTGAGGTTGGTCTAGAGATGTTACCCTAGTAAATAAAAAGCGTCGCTGAAATTGGAACTGATGTCCTAGTTGTAGGCACATAACAGGCACATTGTACAATCGCTCTTAGGCTCAGATCACAAACAAATCACAACGATTGGTTAACAAGTGGTCGATATGGAGCGTTCAAAGAAGATTACTAAATTTTACTAGTTCTCAGATATTACAAATTTTACTTGTTCTCAGATATTATTAATTTTACTTGTTCTCAGATATTATTAATTTTACTTGTTCTCAGATATTATTAATTTTACTTGTTCTCAGATATTACTAATTTTACTTGTTCTCAGATATTATTAATTTTACTTGTTCTCAGATATTATTAATTTTACTTGTTCTCAGATATTACTAATTTTACTTGTTCTCAGATATTATTAATTTTACTTGTTCTCAGATATTATTAATTTTACTTGTTCTCAGATATTATTAATTTTACTTGTTCTCAGATATTATTAATTTTACTTGTTCTCAGATATTATTAATTTTACTTGTTCTCAGATATTACTAATTTTACTAGTTCTCAGATATTATTAATTTTACTAGTTCTCAGATATTACTAATTTTACTTGTTCTCAGATATTATTAATTTTACTTGTTCTCAGATATTATTAATTTTACTTGTTCTCAGATATTATTAGTTTTACTTGTTCTCAGATATTACTAATTTTATTAGTTCTCAGATATTATTAATTTTACTTGTTCTCAGATATTATTAATTTTACTTGTTCTCAGATATTATTAATTTTACTTGTTCTCAGATATTATTAATTTTACTTGTTCTCAGATATTATTAATTTTACTTGTTCTCAGATATTATTAATTTTACTTGTTCTCAGATATTATTAATTTTACTTGTTCTCAGATATTATTAATGTTACTTGTTCTCAGATATTACTAATTTTACTTGTTCTCAGATATTAATGTTACTTGTTCTCAGATATTACTAATTTTACTTGTTCTCAGATATTACTAATTTTACTTGTTCTCAGATATTATTAATTTTACTAGTTCTCAGATATTATTAATTTTACTTGTTCTCAGATATTAATTTTACTTGTTCTCAGATATTACTAATTTTACTTGTTCTCAGATATTAATTTTACTTGTTCTCAGATATTAATTTTACTTGTTCTCAGATATTAATTTTACTTGTTCTCAGATATTACTAATTTTACTTGTTCTCAGATATTAATTTTACTTGTTCTCAGATATTACTAATTTTACTTGTTCTCAGATATTAATTTTACTTGTTCTCAGATATTACTAATTTTACTTGTTCTCAGATATTAATTTTACTTGTTCTCAGATATTAATTTTACTTGTTCTCAGATATTAATTTTACTTGTTCTCAGATGAGTAATTTTTATGTTTCTGTTTTGTATTCCTTTGGTACTGCTACACTTTTCATATGGCCAGCAAACCACTTCTCCATATCGCTCTAGCCTGGGCAACTCTTTTAATATCGTCTATGGAATTGAGTCAGATATGTCTCGTCTCTTTCATTAAAGTTTGTTTCCAGGTTTTCCTGAAATTCCTTTACTTTCTTGAACCATTTGCCCCCCCACTTCAATGTCTGCTTTCTTACTCTTTGATATTTTTTTCAGAGTATGTCCAACATATCTCCATCTTCTCTTTCTTATAGCAGTTGTTACTAGTGGTTGACCAGACATTTCTTCTCAAGGTATGTCCAACATATCTCCATCTTCTCTTTCTTATAGCAGATGTCACTAGTGGTTGACCAGACATTTCTTCTCAAGGTATGTCCAACATATCTCCATCTTCTCTTTCTTATAGCAGATGTCACTAGTGGTTGACCAGACATTTCTTCTCAAGGTATGTCCAACATATCTCCATCTTCTCTTTCTTATACCAGATGTTACTAGTGGTTGACCAGACATTTCTTCTCAAGGTATGTCCAACATATCTCCATCTTCTCTTTCTTATAGCAGATGTCACTAGTGGTTGACCAGACATTTCTTCTCAAGGTATGTCCAACATATCTCCATCTTCTCTTTCTTATACCAGATGTTACTAGTGGTTGACCAGACATTTCTTCTCAAGGTATGCCCAACATATCTCCATCTTCTCTTTCTTATACCAGATGTTACTAGTGGTTGACCAGACATTTCTTCTCAAGGTATGCCCAACATATCTCCATCTTCTCTTTCTTATACCAGATGTTACTAGTGGTTGACCAGACATTTCTTCTCAAGGTATGCCCAACATATCTCCATCTTCTCTTTCTTATACCAGATGTTACTAGTGGTTGACCGGACATTTCTCTGATTTCTCCCCTCAATTAGCTCGAGGCAATTACTTCGTTACTTACTTAATATAAGTTTTTAGATAGGAAGCAAAGGTCGTCCACAGAAATAACAGAGGCATTAAAAGATATCACGAATGAAGCGTACACAAAAACCCGTTCTATAAATTTCTTATCCTAACACTGTGAGGAAAATAGGATTAGATAAATGAAAAGGATAAGTTTCTAACGGTTCGGCAACATAGTATCAGTGGGCTAGGCTTGGGTGTCATTGCACAGTGGTTCAAATCCCCGCATAATCGATATTTTATTAATTGTAGCCGGAACTACAATGTACCTAAAAGTAGTAGTAGTAGCAGTAATAGTGGCAGTAGTAGTAGTAGTAGTAGCATAAGTAGTAGTAATAGTAGTAGTGACATTCGCAGTAACCGTAGTAACATCATTAGTAGTAGTAGCAGTAGTAATAGGAGTAGTAATAGTAGTAATAGCAATAGCAGTAACAGTAGTAGCATCAGTAGTAGTAATAGTAGTAACTGTAGTAGTAGTAGTAGTAGTAGTAGTAGTAACAATAGCAGAAATATCCGTACTAGTAGTAGAAGTAACTGTTATAGCAGTGGTGAAAGTAGTATTAGTAGTAATAATTATTATAGTGGTAGTAGTAGTAACAGTATCAGTAATGGTTGTAGTATTGATAGTAACAGGCGTAGTAGTAGTTGTAGTAAAATAATTAGTAGTAATGTGTGTGGTAGTAGTAGTAGTAGTAATAATAATGATGGAGGTGGCAACTTGAATAGAAGCAGGTGACAATGGTTATCGAATTATTTCTGTTCACTTTAACAAATATTTATTTGAATATAAATAACAGAAACATATAAACTTGATTGATTGATTGTCAAACCAATAAGAAGATGATTGTGTTATTATTTTAGTTTCGATAGACAGCGAATGTAGCACATACGGAGACGCCATTGTGCGTTTTTCTGCTTTCTTTAAACATTATTTACATCAGCAGTCTTCATTTGATTTGATAAGTTCTTAACAAAATCTTCTAAGTCGTAGTTCAACTAAATAAGTCTCTGACTAAATCTTTTTTTGTCTTATTCATGTTTAGTATCTTCAAATCTCGTCTGCAGACAGAATTTCAACGAAGAAATATCAGAAATTTCTCCACAGCTTTGAAGATCCGGCTGTCCTCCATCCAGCACATGTGACCCAGCCATCTTAGGCGTCGTTGGCGGAGAATAGTAGCCATGTTGGAAATCCCAACATACAGTAACTAACACCTCGTTATTTAAAAGAACAAAATGGTTGTCATCACATACATTCAAGTAAGATCAACAATACATTTAAAACGAGACAACCTAATATTATCAAAACAGTTCGAATATTGCCAACGATTAATCTATATTTAACGACCAGAATTAAACAGACACAAGCATGTAGTATACCCTTGTCTTGACCTGATGCTGTGATGCAAAACAGGAACAGAGAAATGAAAGACGAAAAGAACGATCCTTGTTTCCAGAGAGTAAATATATATATATATATATGTTGCAGTTTTAGAATTACCAGAGAGTAAATATATATATATATATGTTGCAGTTTTAGAATTACCAGAGAGTAAATATATATATATATGTTGCAGTTTTAGAATTACCAGAGAGTAAATATATGTTGCAGTTTTAGAATTACCAGAGAGTATATATATATATATCTTATCTATTGTATTTCCCAAGTGGATGATGGAATTGGTTATTCACTCTTGCCGTTAAGCGTAGGGGTGGGAGCAGTAGTAGTAGTAAGCCCCCTGTGAGTGCGGTTCAATTCTGTGGGATGGCAGAAATGCCATAGATTCTCCAGATTTACGGTGTTCGTGGCACCGAACCGAAGGGTTACGATGTCCATGTCACCGAGCTGAAGAGCTGAAAGCTCAAGTGCTTCTGGATTGAAAAAAAGTAGTAGTAGTAGTAGTAGTAGTAGTAATAATGCCAAAAAATAGCATATATATATATACAATAACGGTATTTTGGTCGATATGTCATTATGGTCAATTATTGTACTTTGTCAGAAATAACCTTGCTTCGCGTGTTGATACTTTCCTTGTATGTATTTAAATACTGTTATTTCTGTTTGCTTATTTTCAAATTTCAAAGTGTCAACTCTCACAAAAGCTAGTAAATGTTGATCATTATATATATCATTATATAAATATATCATTATATAAATATATCATTATATAAATATATCATTATATAAATATCTTCAAAGATATTCTTACAGCAGTCTGACAATGAAGAGTTAGAAAGTATTGTCTACACCTCATCATTTTTGCGAACTCACTCGTGTACACCCTCATCATTTTTGCGAACTCACTCGTGTACACCCACAACATTTTTGAACCCACTCATGTACACCCACATCATTTTTGAACCCACTCGTGTACATCCCTAATTTTTGAACTGATGTACATCCCATCGTTTTTTAATTCGTGTAGACATCATTTATTAAAAAAACTAGTGCACAGGACATCATTTGTTAAACTCCCATTAGCATTATTTCTTCTATACACACACCAGCCACTCCCCCAACAAAACATGAAATAAAAAAACTAACAATAATTAGTGTATGAAACATAAGATTTAATGTGGCCTTTACAGACTGCAAATTTCCTGTCAGGTGTGCCTATAACTGGACATTTCTATTCCCAAGTATACAGGAGGTAAGATGGCCAAATTTGTATCTTACTTGTAAAACGCTGGGCGTGGGTATTGCACCCACAACCCTTTAGCACTCAATTTGAAAGGAAAACTCTCTAACCATTGCACTAATCTGTCACAGAGCTAGTCGATTGCTTCAGACTCATCATCATCAGGTGCCGTCTCCACATCGAAGGTCTGCAATGAATCTCCAGCATCCTCTGTCTTTCGCCTTGGTGTTGCACACTGCCAGACTGTAACCTGTCCATTTCTTAAAGTTTCCCCCCCACTTATCTCTCGGTCTTCCTCTTGCTCTTCTCCCCTCAACTTTCCCTCTAGTAAATGTTTTATCATGGTGTCATGCCTTTTTATGTGCCCAAAATACTTTACTTGTCTGAATTTTATTTCTCTTAATAATTGTTTCTTCATGCCTAGTTTTCCTAAAACTTGTTTATTTGTCTGTTTTTCTGTCCATGAAACTCTGCTTATTCTTCTATATATCCACATCTCAAATGCATCAATTCTGTCTTCTAACTGCTTGTTCATTGTCCATGTTTCCGAGCCATACATTAATATAGGATATATATAGCATTTGATCATTCTAATTTTTAGCCTGTTTGTGATTTGTTTGGATGTCAGTAACTTTCTCATACTATTGAAATTATCCTTGGCCATTCCTATTCTCTTTTAATTTCAGTTATACATCTGCCATCATCTGTTATCATCTGACCGAGATAGGAGTAGCTTTTTACTTGATGTAGTAATTCTCCATGTATTTTTATATTCATTTTAGGTTTTTCCATTTCCTTGTTGATTACCATAGTTTTTGTTTTCTGTATGTTAATGTCTAATCCATATTCCTTGCTAGTTCTGTCCAATTGGTCAGACTACTCTTGCTTAAATAGCTATGCTGTTTCTGTAGCGAAGTGGTCACGATGTTTGCCTTACGTTTTGAAGATCGAAGGTTCGAATCCAAAACCCGTCGATCTGTTCACATGCATATTTTTAAAAGACATCCCTAGAATTAATAACAAGTCTAGGAAACCTCTTACCAACAGCAAAGATATTAAAGACAGATGGAAAGAATATTTTACGGAACTGTTAAACTGTGAAACACAAGGTACAGAAACATTTCAAATAAAACATGGAAAATATCAACCATTATGTTACCAGTGCCAAACCTGGACGTTGACAACAAACGATAGAAGAAAACTAGTCACAACAGAGATGAAGTGTCTACGCAGAATGCTGGGTGTAACAAGAAGAGACCGGTTGAGAAATGAAGACATCAGGAAAAAGTAGGTACAACATCAGTACTAGACTTCATCAAGAAACAACAAATTAAATGGTTCGGTCACGTAAGCAGATTACCATCAGACAGTGCACCCCAAAGAGCAATGCTGCTCCGATACAATGGGTACAAAGCAAAAGGCCGGCCACACAAAAGATGGACCTCAGAGATAACAGAGGCGACGAAAGAGACTATCTACGAAGCGCATACTAGGGCCCGTTTTAGAAATCTCTTCCTGACCTGACGCTGTGAGGCATACAGGATTCGAGAAAGAAAGAAAGAAGAAAGAAATATCAACAATTGAACATTTTAGAATTCGAAGTTGAAATGGCACTAAATCAAAGCAAAAAACGGAAGGCAGCAGGGATAGATGGTATAACAACAGAAATGTTACTTGCGTGTAAGACAACAGCAATAACATGGCTGACCAGAATTTTTAACATAGCCTGGGAGGCACAAGAGGCTCCAGATGACTGACAGAGAGCTATTATAGTCCCAATATGGAAGAACAAAGGAGACAAAAGAGAGTGTGAAACATACAGGGGTATCTCTCTTTGGAGCCATATAGGAAAAATGTTTGCAAAAATATTGGAGCGAAGAGCAAGACATATATTAGAGCCCCAGTTAAGCAATAGCCAGTTTGGGTTTAGGAGGGGTAAGAGCTGCACAGACGCAATATTTGCACTAAGGCAGATCTGCAAACAAACAATTGAATACAATCAAAGTAAACAATTTATATTTATAGACCAAGAAAAAGCATTTGATAGAGTAAACAGGTGCAAGCTATGGGAGATCCTTGAATAATATGGCGTCCAGGGACAACTATTAGGTAATATCATGGCCTTATATCAAGATAGCCAGAGTACAGTAAGAACAACAGAAGGAATGACCGACTGGTTCTCCATTACATCACGTGTTAGACATGGTTGTGTTCTCTCACCACTACTCTTTATCGCATATATGGATAAAATTACTCAAGAGTCAAATTCAGATAATGATGAAATAAATGAACTGCTTTTTGCAGATGATCAGTGCCTGATACATCAAAATGAACAAGATCTACAACATCATATTGACAACTTGAACAAAAATTGTGTAAAACATGACATGAAAATCAACAACACTAAAACAGAAATAATGAATATGGGAAGAAAACATAATAATCTAGACATCCATGTCAATGGCACTAAAATAAACCAAGTGAAATAATTCAAATACTTAGGAAGCATATTCACAGAAGACGGAAAACTGGATAGAGAGATAGAGGCTAGAGTGCAAAAGCAAATGCTGTAACCTACCAGCTAGACCCATTGTTAAGGTACCCAAAAATTTCACAGGCAGCTAAGCAACAGATGATCAACATCATTTGTATACCTACTTTGTGTTACCAGAGCCAAACATGGACATTGAGCAAAGCGCAGTTACAAAAATAACTACATGTGAAATGCGTTGCCTGAGAAAAGTTACCAACAACACAAGAAAAGACAGAATCACTAACATCAGCATAAGAAAGAAAGTTGGCACAAAACCATGCTTGAATTACATAGATAAACAAAGAATGAAGTGGTTTGGCCACTTAATAAGAATGCATCCAAACTCCACAGTATACAGAGTCTTCTACAATAGAACATCGGGAAAGAAGGCAAGAGGAAGACCACGGAAAAGATGGTTAGATGACGTAGCAGAATCCTGTGAAAGAGCAAAGATAACAATCACACAAGCCACCAGAACAGAGCAAGAGAAAAACAGAAAACCACGACACTGGGCAACAACCCGGTAGCAGTGTGACGACAAAATAAAGAAGATCCCTAGAATTGTTGCTGAATATAAGGAGCTTGTGCTTTGTGCAATACTCGCTGCAGGTGGCGTGCCATTTATGTGGTGAGGGACTGAGCCATATTGGAAAACCCTGTGCAATGAAGTTCACCCTTCGTCTTTAAAATCTTTTTATCTTCTTTGTTATTATTTTGGTGCAGTCTCCCCGCACCGTTACAGTCTTCTGTCATCTTTAACCTATTTCAAAATTCATATCAAGTGTCGTCGCCACATCAAAGACTAACTGCAATAGATCTGATATAGCATGTTACCTATCCAACCAGATTAGTACACCATCTTAATGTTTCTTCCCACTTGAAAACAAAAATTATGTTTTCAAACACAACCTATTTTCAGAATGTGTCGACATGATTTTATGTTTTGATTGATTGATTACCTCATCATCATTGCACTTCGATTAATAACCATGTGTGCTCTAATCCTTTTTTTGTACATTAATATCTCAGCAGCAGTGTACATACTCCGTAGCACCAATGGTTAAGCTTCTTAGTAAAATTTTGAGGAAAGTAAAAATTTGTAAGAATATTATTTAAATTTTTTTTTTTTACCGGGCAGCGGGTTTTCAGTCTACTTTTATTATTTTTCAAATGTCAAGGGCTCTTTTAAGTACCCAACTTGAACACAGGACATACGTTTCATTGTCGATCTTCGATCAAACTAGGAACTCGATCTCACGTCTATTGAGATCAGGGATGACTAGAAGAATAGAAGATCGTTCCACACAGGAACCTAACAGATTAATTTTGGAGCCAGAAACGAGCACCGTACATCCACGCCAAACCGACACCGTCTTCCCGCCAATACCATCATCATCACGTGCCGTGCCTGTCAGAAATGTCGACCACAAATTGCTACAAATTTGTATTCCCACGTTTGATAATAAACTATATTAGTGATGCTCTTTAAAGTCATGTTAGGCTGCTAGTATATTCTTTCTCTCTCTCTCTCTCTCTCTCTCTCTCTCTCTCTCCCGTTGTTGTCCTCTATCTCTTCCCATCAATTTTTCCCGCTGTCGCAATGGGTTGCAACCTCGCATTTACATGCCCAAAACATGGTAACTGCTTATCATTGCTTATCATAAAACTATTTTAAAAGACTATGCATTCTATTTTTTTCTGCAACTCTTCTACTACATATTGTCTCAAATAATCAAATACAAAAATTTATATTCAAATTATAGCCCAAGTCCCAACCGTTAACACATATATATATAGTAGATATATAGATACATGTCTAATATTTTCCCCGATTGCTAAACATGCCAAAAATATATATCTACATTATTAACCCCAGTTTTCCGCCTATTTGTACTTACGTTTTGTATGAAAAGCTAACAGCTATCCTCCAGCCAAATTCTACATTTGCACAATATTAGGAAATAAAGCTTGGAAATATGCACCTATAAAAGTCATCTCTAACGTCCATATTTTTTTTGGTGGTTATAATGTTATCAGTTCAACAGTGAAACAACATGAAGGCCTGCTCAAAATGTTGGTTACAAACCAGTTTTAGAAAACGTTAGATAAGTTGTGAAATGTTCTCTAAAACTTTGGTCGTCTGCAAGAACAAACACGAACAACACTAATTTGCAGACGGCGTTCGTCGCGCCCAAAATGGCGAAAAAGGCAATGGAACTAGTCATCGTTTTGTCTAGGTCACGGTGACATAGACATGACGTAGGCACCTGTCTCATTTGCATAAGAGTGCGTTATGTGGATTCAAGATGGCGGCATGACCTCCAGCCCCCAAGGGGGAGGAGCTTGCCGGCTTGCGTTTCTGGTTGGCTGATATGATTACAGCTGACGATGCTGTCGTAATGTTAGCGTCATCATGAAGAAAGAGGGCAGGGTGCAACGTAATGTGCAGCCGTGGAGTGGAACACGTTGTCTTTTAGTGTGTACTGTCCGTCTGTTTGTGTGTGTCTCTGTCCTTGTTTGTGTGTTTGTTTGTGGCCTGTGTCCTAGTAATAGTGTGTCTATGTGCTTTATTTCTCAAAGTATTATATATATGTGTGTTTATTCCTTCATGTGTGTTCTATGTGTGCGAAATCATGTCATAGTGTGTTATATGTTTTTGCGGTTTATATCTTAGTGTGTTGTATGTTTATGTCTCCTTATCAACCAACGCCACCTAAGATGGCTGGGTCACATGGTCCAGATCTACAACGGGCGGATCCCCAGGGATACTCTGTTTCGGGAGTTGGCTTCTGGTAAATAATAGGTGAGGCGACGCTTCCATCGTTACAAAGACGCATACAATCGTGATTTGAAGAAATTTGATATAAATATACAAGACTGGGAGGAGCTCGCAACGGACAATCCCGGGTGAAGACAGGTTCTGAAAACCAGTGATGCCAGACTATGACAACTCGCAGACTTATCAAGAGAATGCAGAAACTATTAAATCCTTCATTGCAAGATGCATCTATTGTCTCGTGAGATTAACAACAGACGCCATGATATTTACGTAGCTTCTGAAATGAAAATCTTGGCATATCCTTTACAGGACGTAAACAACAACTACAGTAAACGAGTCGTCGATTTTCTAAGCACCGCCTATACGTTCAGTAGTTTGCCATTGTTTTCTGAACGGTGAAGTCTATTTTTACATTTCGTAAAAATCCCATGGAAACGAATTTGTTTCCAAACTGTCTGCCGCGGAGTTTGAACCAGGCACGTTTGGATTGTGATCGAGCTCGCTACCACTTAAGTAACAGACGCCCCTACGTAGCTTCTATATTAATTAATTGATGGTTTAAGGTCTAACAAGGGTCTCTCTCTCGCGATCACCGCTTAGACTGATGTACCAGATTCCCACATAAATTATGCTGTCGTTTTTCCTCTGTACAGCTTCTCATTTAGCTCGGTATTTTCCGGCCAGGTTTAATTTCACAGGCCTGCTAGTAGTGGGCAGTCTTGTAGTAGGTGCTCTGCAGTCATGTCCGCCTTCTCACAGTAGCACAGGCTAGTTGTGCCAATTTTAAATTTGTTGTAAAGGTGGGACCTGAGTCTGTTATGGCCGATACGGAGGAAGAATATAACAACTTGTTTGCTACAGGACAGTCCATAGTACTCACATTTTAACGCTGTGTTGTTACAAGGGTCTAAAGATGAAGGATGGATCTCATTGCACCGTGTTTTAACCACCATGGGTAGGTCCATCTCCACACAAATAATACAACATCTGCCGATAGTATTGCACAAAGCACGAACTCCCTAGATATGGTAGCAATCCTAGGGATGTCTGTGAAAAAATGTACTCGTGGAGAGAACGGTGCCGTCCGGATTCGACCCCACGACCACCAGAAAGCAAGGCAACGGCTTAGTTACGTTGAGTCTAAACAGTATTTATAACCACACGTTACTACATAAGCGAAGTTGATGGGTAGTACAAGTAGAGTGTTTAATCAGCGAGCAATAGAACTGATCAACATGCGTGCTCTTCGTTAAATGTTCATGGAAACTGAATGCCTATTGGTCTGCTCCTGTTGCTATAATGTCCGTTCAACAACCAACGACTATACCGTAACGTATTTTATGTTTTTGTGTGTTGGACATGACATAGTGTCCTCGACTGTACCGTAACGTATTTCTATGTTTTTGCCTATGTTGATCATGCACGATTTAGGGGGATCCTCGACTGTACCGTAACGTATTTTATGTTTTTGTGTGTTGGGACGATCTGCGGCCATCGTAAATAATGGCCTTCGCGCAATATTTTTCAAGATGGAGGGTGAGGCGGATTATTCAAACGTGTTTAGTAAACATATAGACATTTTAGTAAACATACGGACTCCAACGGACTTCTTTAGTAAACATAACAACAAAATAACGATGCCTAGTAAGTGATGTGTACCAAAATGTAGATCAAATTACGATTGTAATTATATATGTATAATATAAGTTAATTTAACAAGTACCTTCTTCAGTAAACATAACTGTTGTCAGTGTTGTAAACATAACAAAATAACGATGCCTAGCTAGTAAGTAATGTGTACCAAAATGTAGATCAAATTACGATTATAATTATATGTGTATAATTTAACAATTACCTTCTTTAATAAACATAACAAAATAACGCTGCCTAGAAAGTGTTGTGTACCGAAATGTAGACAAGGAACATACACCATGTTCTATTGCATAATTATTGAAAGCACCAGTTATAGGACTCAGTATTAAAATAGATCAAGACATGTCTTTTACTGTTCACCTAAAGAAAGTTTCATAGATAAGAGTTCCTTTAACTGGCTGTCAAATAGTGGAAAAATTGAGAGATGGCTTCATGGAAAAAAAGGGAAAAGGAGCAAAATTTAGTAGTAGATAAATATATTTGTGTAATACTGTTTAGTTTATGTGCTAATCAAGTTGTAGTGTTGTGAAAATTGATTGGCACATCATTTTGTTTTCCTTTGTTATCCTGTATCACTAGTGATCTCTTCGGACATAATGTATCAAAAGTTGTCACATAGACTTGATCTCCTTCGACATAATGTAACAAAAGTTGGCATGTAGATACTTGATCTCCTTCGGCATAATGTAACAAAAGTTGTCATGTAGACTATTGATCTCATTCAACATAATGTAATAAAAGTTGGTATGTAGACTATTGATCTCATTCAACATAATGTAATAAAAGTTGGTATGTAGACTATTGATCTCATTCAACATAATGTAATAAAAGTTGGTATGTAGACTATTGATCTCATTCAACATAATGTAATAAAAGTTGGTATGTAGACTATTGATCTCATTCAACATAATGTAATAAAAGTTGGTATGTAGACTATTGATCTCATTCAACATAATGTAATAAAAGTTGGTATGTAGACTATTGATCTCATTCAACATAATGTAACAAAAGTTGGTATGTAGACTATTGATCTCATTCAACATAATGTAATAAAAGTTGTATGTAGATACTTGACCTTCGGCATAATGAAATCAAAAGTTGGTATGTAGACTATTGATCTCATTCAACATAATGAAACAAAAGTTGGCATGTAGATACTTGATCTCCTTCGGCATAATGTAACAAAAGTTGTCATGTAGATATTGATTCATTCAAATAATGTAATAAAAGTTGGTATGTAGACTATTGATCTCATTCAACATAATGTAATAAAAGTTGGTATGTAGACTATTATCTCATTCAAATAATGTAATAAAGTTGGTATGCTAGACTATTGATCTCATTCAACATAATGTAATAAAAGTTGGTATGTAGACTATTGATCTCATTCAACATAATGTAATAAAAGTTGGTATGTAGACTATTGATCTCATTCAACATAATGTAACAAAAGTTGGTATGTAGACTATTGATCTCATTCAACATAATGTAATAAAAGTTGGTATGTAGACTATTGATCTCATTCAACATAATGTAATAAAAGTTGGTATGTAGACTATTGGCCATTGACTGAGTGGCCATTGACTGGGTGATGCGAAAATGTTGCAGGGGCGAAAATGACAACGATTGGGTAGAAAATTATCAACTAGAAGATTTGGATTTTGCAGATGATATTGCCTTGTTAAGTAGAAACAACCAAGATATGCAAAGAAAAACAGACAACTTGTCATCTATAGCATCAAAAGTTGGACTGCAGATAAGCTATGAAAACAAATATAATGAAGACACCTATGGCAAGTAATGCAGATATCACACTGGAATCTAAAATGATAAAAATAACAGAGCAGTTCACCTATTTGGGTAGCAATTTTGATTGCACAGGAAATGTTAAAAATAAATTATGATACGAAATGGCAAAGCAACATCAGCTTTTAAAAGTCTAAATAAAATATGAACTGCAAGTTATATAGTATTAAAATAAATTACGAATTTTCAATTCAAATGTTGTATCAATCCTAACATATGCCAGCGAGAGTTGGAAAATGACTAAAGATATAGAAGCAAGTTGAATGCATTTGCAAATAGATGTCTGCGAAAAATAATGAATATAAAATGGAACGAATTCAGGAGAAGTGATGAAATCAGAGACATGTCTGATCAACCACTAGTGACAACTTTTATAAGAAAGAGAAGATGGAGATATGTTGGGCACACCTTGAGGAGAAATGATCAACGAATATCAAAGCAGGCATTGAAGTGGATGCAAAGGGTTCAAGAAAGAGAGGTCGACCTAAGGAGACCATGAAGCGAACTTTGCTGAGAGAGGCAGGAAATATCGGTCTCAGTTCCATGGAGGAGATTGAGCGAGTTGCCCAGGATAGAGCGGTATAGAGAAATTACTTGCAGGCCCTATGTAAAGTATAACGGTACGAGAGGAATTATTATTATTATTATGTAGACTATTGATCTTTGACAAAAGTTGTCACATAGACTATTGACCTCCTTCGATGTAATGTATCAAAAGTTGGTATGTAGACTATTGATCTCCTTCGACATAATGTAATAAAAGTTGGTATGTAGACTATTGATCTCCTTCGACATAATGTAAACAAAAATGGTGTTTCATTTAACTACACACATTTAATAGATAGGGGTGGACTGAAGTACCATCACAAGATCTCACTGTTCTCTGCTTCATATCATATCTAGTTGTTCAAAAGCTGATATCATCTGAATTTGAAGATAAGTTCTTGGCCACCACAAACCAGAAGGAGATTGTCATACAAATTGTAACTGCCAGCTATTTAAAATTCTCACTAGACAGTACTGCATGTGTTTGCGGAGCTCAAAAAAGAAATACTTTGTCTGCGGTTCCAACATTTTCCTCAACAATTATAGACAAATAAGGAATGATCAATGCAATGTTCAGCAAGCTGCTTCTTCACAAAAAGGAAAGTAGCAAAATTCAGTAGTAGATAAATATAGTTGTGTAATACTGTTTAGTTTATGTGCTAATCAAGCTGTGGTGATGTGCAAACTTGTGCCTGATTTATTCATGGATTACTGATAAGTGATGTTAGTTTATGTGCTAATCAAGCTGTGTGTGTGCAAACATGTGGCTTACTTTTTTCATGGATAACTGATGAGAGACTACCATAAGCTGATGTGAGTACACTAGTAATCATATATCAATTAACTCCTCATTCTGTATAAAATTACTCTCACTCTGAAGTATTATGTATAAAATTAAACTAAAATAGTATGTGAGAGCAACAACTATAGCTACTGATCATAAAACTTCTTCTGTAATACACACATGCATCCAACAACAAGTTTCTAACATCTGCAAGATGTATTGTCTAGATCGGCGTTTCCCAATAGTAACAGTCAATAGTTAGTCTGTGTGAATACACCGCCTCAGCCTGTGACGTCACATGGCAATATTGCCGTCTGCGCTGCGGTCATTATAGAGTAGGTTTTGGTTGGACATGCCATAGTGTCCTCAACTGTACTGTGACGTATTCTATGTTGTTGTTTGTTGAACATGCCCCGGTGTCCTCATTCTGATTGAATCATTGATTGATTGATAGAATCATCATAATTGCACTTCTGTGAGTAACCATGTGTGCTCTGATCTTTTTTGCACAGAAAGATCTCAGCTGAAGTGCACGAACTCTGTAGCACCGGCAGGGTCCCCAGTCCCAGTGTGATGCCGGGACCTGTAAGGGAAGCAAGGAATTGTACCACTGCGACTTACAAGGCACGTCGTAAGATGCGATTAATGTAGATGCCTAGGAAGCTACCTAGTGAATAAAAAGCGTCGCAGAAATCGGATGTACTGGCCTACTTGTCGACGCACAACTGACACAACGCACAATCGCTTTTAGGCTCAGATCACACAGTCGTTAACAAGTGGTCGGTATGGAGTGTTCGAAGAAGAAGAAGAATGTGTTTTATATGTGATTTATATTACTAGTGTTTTATATGTGATTTATATTACTAGTGTTTTATATGTGATTTATATTACTAGTGTTTTATATGTGATTTATATTACTAGTGTTTTATATGTGATTTATATTACTAGTGTTTTATATGTGATTTATGTTACTAGTGTTTATATGTGATTTTTATTACTAGTGTTTCATATGTGATTTATATTACTAGTGTTTTATATGTGATTTATATTACTATTCTAGTGTTTTATATGTGATTTATATTACTAGTGTTTTATATGTGATTTATATTACTAGTGTTTTATATGTGATTTATATTACTATTCTAGTGTTTTATATGTGATTTATATTACTAGTGTTTTATATGTGATTTATATTACTATTCTAGTGTTTTATATGTGATTTATATTACTATTCTAGTGTTTTATATGTGATTTATATTACTAGTGTTTTATATGTGATTTATATTACTATTCTAGTGTTTTATATGTGATTTATATTACTATTCTAGTGTTTTATATGTAATTTATATTAGTATTCTAGTGTTTTATATGTGATTTATATTACTATTCTAGTGTTTTATATGTGATTTATATTACTATCCTAGTGTTTTATATGTGATTTATATTACTATTCTAGTGTTTTATATGGGATTTATATTACTATTCTAGTGTTTTATATGTGATTTATATTACTATCCTAGTGTTTTATATGTGATTTATATTACTATTCTAGTGTTTTATATGTGATTTATATTACTATTCTAGTGTTTTATGTGTGATTTATATTACTATTCTAGTGTTTTATATGTGGTTTATATTACTAGTGTTTTATATGTGATTTATATTACTATCCTAATGTTTTATATGATTTATATTACTAGTGTTTATATGTGATTTATATTATATTCTATGTTTTATGTGATTTATATTACTATATGTGTTTTATATGTGATTTATATTACTATTCTAGTGTTTTATATGTGATTTATATTACTATTCTAGTGTTTTATATGTATTTATATTATATTCTAGTGTTTTATATGTGATTTATATTACTATTCTAGTGTTTTATATGTGATTTATATTACTATCTGTGTTTTATTGTGATTTATATTATATTCTAGTGTTTTATATGTGATTTATATTACTATTCTAGTGTTTTATATGTGATTTATATTACTATTCTAGTGTTTTATATGTGATTTATATTACTATCTAGTGTTTATATGTGATTTATATTACTATTCTAGTGTTTTATGTGTGATTTATATTACTATCTAGTGTTTTATATGTGTTTATATTACTAGTGTTTTATATGTGATTTATTACTATTCTAATGTTTTATATGCGATTTATATTACTAGTGTTTTATATGTGATTTATATTACTATTCTAGTGTTTTATATGTGATTTATATTACTATATTAGTGTTTTATATGTGATTTATATTACTATTCTAGTGTTTTATATGTGATTTATATTACTATTCTAGTGTTTTATATGTGATTTATATTACTATCTAGTGTTTATGTGATTTATATTCTACTAGGTTTTATGTGATTTATATTACTATTATGTTTCATATTGATTTATATTACTATTCTAGTGTTTTATGTGATTTATATTACTAGTCTAGTGTTTTATATTATTTATATTACTATTCTAGTGTTTTATATTGATTTATATTACAGTGTTTTATATGTGATTTATATTACTATCTAGTGTTTTATATGTGATTTATATTACTAGTGTTTTATATGTGATTTATATTACTGTACTAGTGTTTTATATGTGATTTATATTACTATTCTAGTGTTTTATATGTGATTTATATTACTAGTGTTTTATATGTGATTTATATTACTATCCTAGTGTTTTATATGTGATTTATATTATATATTTTAGTTATATTACTTCCTAGTGTTTTATATGTGATTTATATTACTATCCTAGTGTTTTATATGTGATTTATATTACATGTTTTTATGTGTTTTACTTTATTGTTTTATATGTGATTTATATTACTATCCTAGTGTTTTATATGTGATTTATATTACTATCCTAGTGTTTTATATATTTATTTATATTACTATTCTAGTGTTTTATATGTGATTTATATTACTATCCTAGTGATATCTTATTATTATGTTTTTTATTTATATTACTGTACTAGTTGTTTTATACTGTGTATTTATATTATTTTATCTGTCCTTTATATTGATTTATATTACTGTCTAGTGTTTTATATGTGATTTATATTACTATCCTAGTGTTTTATATCTGATTTATATTACTGTCCGTTTTATATGTGATTTATATTACTGTCTAGTGTTTTATATGTGATTTATATTACTATCCTAGTGTTTTATATCTGATTTATATTACTGTCCGTTTTATATGTGATTTATATTACTGTCCTAGTGTTTTATATGTGATTTATGCGAACATCTTAGCATGAATATATATATATGTATTGGATTTTTCGAAGCCTTTACTGTCATTAGAGTATTAAGTGACTTAATATTTCTAGGCCCTTGTGGCAGAAGTCACTTAATATTTCTAGGTCCTTGTGGCAGAAGTCACTTAATATTTCTAGGTCCTTGTGGCAGAAGTCACTTAATATTTCTAGGTCCTTGTTGCAGAAGGTAGAAGTGCCAAGTTCTTTCCCCAAGTGTAAACAAAAATCGAGTGTGTCCTTGAACTAACAACGATCTTGTGTCCAAGTCAATTTGTGACCTCTTACGCATTACTCTAATCCATCCCATACTTCTCTATCTCTCTCTCTATCTCTCTCTCTCTGTCTCTCTCTATCTGTCTCTCTCTCTATCTCTATCTCTATATATATATACTCTTGCATTGAATTTGATTGAGAAACGAGAAAATTGGGCTCAAGAAATCACACAGGTCATGAAAAAGACGACTAAAATCAACTAAGAGAGAAGAACATGTCATTTTTCGTCTACAAACAGGGCACAATAGGCTGAGTTACTAACTGTTTAACAAGTATACAATAGGCCCATCTGACATATGCCCATGCGGCACCGGCAGATGACAGAGACACACATACTGCAAGAATGTCCAACATACACGGACCAGAGAGGAAACACCTGGTCAATCCCCATATCAGTCCAAGACAAGCTATACGGAGATGTACATGGACTCCGGTTGACCACTAACTACTTTAAAAGTATACAAATCGATGTCTGAAAACGTTGGAAGAAGAAGAAGAAGAAGGGCTCAATTAATTCCATAGAAGAGATTGCCCTGGATAGAGCGGTATGGAGAAATTGTTTGCAGATTTTATGTAACGTTATAAGCGGAATATAATAACAATAATTTTGTTTAACATTTAAAAAAATGTATATATAATATTGTAGCACTTTCTATCTGTATCTTCTTCATCCTTCACCCCTAGGGGAACATAGATCCGCAACCAAGGCCTTCGTCCCTAGGGAAGCATAGATCCGCAACCAAGGCCTTCGTCCCTAGGCAAGCATAGATCCGCAACCAAGGCCTTCGCCCCTAGGGAAGCATAGATCCGCAACCAAGGCCTTCACCCCTAGGGAAGCATAGATCCGCAACCAAGGCCTTCATCCCTAGGGGAACATAGATCCGCAACCAAGGCCTTCGCCCCTAGGGAAGCATAGGTCCGCAACCAAGGCCTTCGCCCCTAGGGAAGCATAGATCCGCAACCAAGGCCTTCGTCCCTAGGGAAGCATAGATCCGCACCAAGGCCACCCTAGGCATGATCACCGCCTTCATCCCTAGGAAGCATAGATCCGTAACCAAAGCCTTCGTCCCTAGGAAGCATAGATCCGCAACCAAGGCCTTCCAAGCAGCCTATCCAAGACCAACCTTTCCAGATCTATCCACTCTCTCCTCATTTTCTTGCATACCGTCTCCAACTCCCGTCTCCAGGTTTTCCTGGGTCTTCCCCTACCTCTATTGCCATGAGGGTTCCATTGGAGAGTCTGTCTTGTGATGCTGTTAGGGGTTTCCTCAGTGTGTGTCCTATCCATCACCACCTTCTGCTCCTTATCTCTTGTTACACCTGTCGTTGTCCTGTTCCATCCCATAGTTCCTTGTTTGTAGTCCTGACATACCATCGCAGATGGAGTATCCTGAGTAGGCATCTATTGATGAATGTCTGCAACATTTTGGTGTTCCCTTTAGTTGTTCTCCATGTCTCCGCTTCATACAGAAGGACAGCCTTGACATTTGAGTTAAATATCATTATCTTAGTTGTTCTCCATGTCTCCGCTTCATACAGAAGGACAGCCTTGATATTTGAGTTAAATATCATTATCTTAGTTTTACTTCTGATCATTCTTGAACTCAAAATGTGCTTCAGAATGGCAAAGGCTGATCTTGTCTTTTGTATTCTAACCCTAACATCTTCATTCTGTCTATATGCGGCTAATTTCAGTTTATGAACTCTTTATCAATATGTCAAGTGGTCTTTGTGGTGTAGAGGTTAGGTACTCGTCTCTCGTGCCAAAGGTACCAGGTTCGCTTCCTGGTGGAGCCATCTGTATATTTGTTCAGAGATCCTTGATCTCGGTGTTGGTGAGATCGAGTTCATACTCCTATCGGAGACGGACGATAAAACGTAGTTCTGTGTTGATGTTGAGCACGTAAAAGAACCATTGACAGTTCAAAATCGAGAAGAACAGGCTGGAAAGCCGCTACCCAGGCAATATTTAACAGAAAAGATTGAAAATAAAATTTCAACAAAAATATCTTCACCATCTTCAAAATTACATCGGAGACCTCGCTGGTGCTACAGAGTTCGTGCACTGTAGCTGAGATATTCCTGTGTAAGAAAGAGATCGGAGCACACATTGCTAGTCACCGAAGTGCAAAGATGATGGTGCTATCAATCAATCAATTTATTGTAATTATCTTAGTTCCTTCTAGTCTAAAGCTGAAGGATTGACTTCACTGGGATTTAACCTATATGGCTCGGTCCCACTCCAAAGAAATGGTACTCCTGTCGAGAGTATTGTATAAATCACGAACTCCGTAATGCATGCAACGATCTTAGGAATCTCTGTAAAAAAGGCACTCGTGGACAGAACGGTACGGTCCAGATTCGAACCCATGACCTTCTGATAGCAAATAAAAGGCTTAACCACTTAGCCACATATGCCGCCCTATAGCCCTCTCTGTCTATAGCTATCTCCGTCTTTAGCTCTCTCTGTCTATAGCCCTCTCTGTCTATAGCCCTCTCTGTCTATAGCTCTCTCTGTCTATAGCTCTCTCTGTCTATAGCCCTCTCTGTCTATAACCCTCTCTGTCTATAGCTCTCTCTGTCTATAGCTCTCTCTGTCTATAGCCCTCTCTGTCTATAGCCCTCTCTGTCTATAGCCCTCTCTGTCTATAGCTCTCTCTGTCTATAGCTCTCTCTGTCTATAGCCCTCTCTGTCTATAGCCCTCTCTGTCTATAGCTATCTCCGTCTATAGCTCTTTCTGTCTATAGCCCTCTCTGTCTATAGCCCTCTCTCTCTGTCTATAGCTCTCTCTCTCTCTCTCTCTGTCTATAGTTCTCTCTCTGTCTATAGTTCTCTCTCTGTCTATAGCTCGCTTTCTCTCTTTCTCTGTCTATAGCCCTCTCTGTCTATAGCTCTCTCTGTATATAGCTCTTTCTGTCTATAGCTCTTTCTGTCTATGGCTCTCTCGCTCTCTATGTCTATAGCTCTCTCTGTCTATAGCTCTCTCTGTCTATAGCTCTCTCTGTCTATAGCTCTCTCTGTCTATAGCTCTCTCTGTCTATAGCTCTTCATGCTATAGCTCTCTCTGTCTATAGCTCTCTGTCTATAGCTCTCTCTGTCTATATGTACGTTATATAGAAATATCTTTGTTCTTTCTATGTGGGATTTAATGAGGAGGAGCCGCTTGCCCAGCGTGTTCGAAACGCGTTGCACGACGGGTGACCAACCCTCTGTAAGTGCGGGTTCATTTGAGAAGGAAAGGCTTAGAATACACATTGTGACAACCAGTAAAATCGAGAGAGGACGAGACAGAGAGAGAGAAAATTTTGAACATCCTGACTTCATGTCACGGAAGAGCGTCAACATCTGAGATGAAATTCCAGAGACAGAGATATGGGGATATAAATGTTCGATTACGCCAGCCGGTACGGCACCTAATGATGATGTGTAATTTATATAAACATGTTTTCTTGTTTATGTCAATATCGCTCTTGTTTTGCCGGGGCTCACTGGGGGAGCAAAGAATAGTAACACTGCCACCTACAAGGCATGTCGTAAGAGGCAACTGAAGTAGGGGCCTAGGGAGCTACTTTTATTGGTTATTGGTTACTAAACTGACGTCATTGCACTCAGGGCAGACCCATAGGTGCTCAGTCTCCCCAACAGATATCGAAGAGTACTGATGATTTCCGTGACTCGCTGATTAAATACATCTCTAGTAAATAAGAAGCTACTCTAGTAAGTAAGAAACGTCGGAGAAATCGGATGTACTTGTAGGTGCATAACGGGCACAACGTACAATCACTCTGAGGCTCAAATCACATACAAATCACAAAAGTGGTCGATATGTAGCGTTCGAAGAAGAAGACAAGAATCCTAGGTGGTGTTCTTCTCTGGGAGAAAAAGCTGCACTCGTCAACAGAAGACAAGAATCCTAGGTGGTGTTCTTCTCTGGGAGATAAAGCTGCACTCGTCAACAGAAGACAAGAATCCTAGGTGGTGTTCTTCTCTGGGAGAAAAAGCTGCACTCGTCAACAGAAGACAAGAATCCTAGGTGGTGTTCTTCTTGGAGAAAAAGTGCACTCTGTCAAAAGAAGTCAAGAATCTAGGTGTGTTCTTCTGGGAGATAAAGCGCCCCGTAACAGAAACAAGTCTAGGTGGTCTTCTGGAGAAAGCTGCAACTGTCACAGAAAACAAGAACTAGTGGTCTCGGGGAAAAGTGCACTGTCAACAGAAGACAAGAATCCTAGGTGGTCTTCTCTGGGAGAAAAAGCTGCACTCGTCAACAGAAGACAAGAATCCTAGGTGGTCTTCTCTGGGAGAAAAAGCTGCACTCGTCAACAGAAGGGAGCTGTCCGGATTGGAACCCGCGAACTTCTAAAAGCAAATAAAGGGTTTAATACTTAGCCACAGATGCCGCCCTATAGTTCTCTCTGTCTATATGAACGTTATATAGACATCTCTTTGTTCTGTCTTTGTTCTGTCTTTGTTCTGTCTTTGTTCTGTCTTTGTTCTGTCTTTGTTCTGTGTGGGATTTGATGAGAAGGAGAGGCTTAGAACAAACACACTTTGTGACAACAGGTAAAATCGAGGGGAGACGAGACAAAGGAAACCAGAGAGAGAGAGAGAGAGCATTTTGGATAGCCTGACTTCATGGCTCGAAGAGTGTCACACATCTGACATGATAGCAAATACCAGTGACAGAGATTTGTGGAGATCCATGATCGCATACGCCTATCCGGCACAGCACCTGATGATGATGATGTGTGATTTATACAAATATGAGAGTGTGTGTGTATTCTTGTTTATGTCAATATGTGCTCCGGTGCACTGAATTGCTATAGCATTCTGCTTTCTTCTTTCTACTTCTGTTTTTTTTGTCGCTTCACTGCTACCGGGTTGTTGCCCAGTGTCGTCACACTGCTACTCCGGGTTGTGTGCCCAGTGTCGTCACACTGCTACCGGGTTGTTGCCCAGTGTCGTCACACTGCTACCGGGTTGTTGCCCAGTGTCGTGATTTTCTATTTTTGTCTTGCGCTGTTCTGGTGACTTGTGTGATTGTTATTTTTGCTCTTTCACAGAATTCTGCTATGCCATCTAACCATCTTTTTCGTGGCATTCTCTCACCTTCTTTCCTAAAAAAATCATTACGCTGTGTGTCTTCTATACACATCTGAGAGTGTGTACCAATGTGTGTTAATTGTGTGTATAAAAATCTGCATTACGCGAAAGTCATCATTTATACAAGATTTGTGAATAATTAATTATGCAATGTTCCTCGCGCATGCGCACAGTTAGTGTGTCTTACGTATGGGTGACATCATCAGTTTGAGTATAGTTGTATAATTTGGCGCGCTTATTCCTTGACACGCTCACTTGTTAGTTGTTTATGTGTGCGTTTCTGTACCTTTTACCAGCGTGTACTTTGCTGACTGACACAAGCAGTGGACATTTATACAGTTTGAATATGTGTAATGGAAAGAGTGCTACCATTCTCCTTAGTTCTGCACTTGTTCAACAGATGCGGAAGTGGAGAGAAGAGGTCAGGTGGTCAGAAACGAACAAATTACTAAAACTAAGGAAACCAGAAGTCTAAAAGACAATGAAATACTGTTTTGGGTGACCATACGTTAAGTCAAGGAGGGGATGTTACAAATCCACACCCCTAACACATACCCATTTGCCCCACCCCCGGAAAATGATAAAACAATGTATGCGAATCTGGTCTTCCTCATTCAGCGTAGTAACTTGCGAGTAGAAGGTCGTGTGTTCGAATCCGGACCGCGGCCTTCTGTTCACGAGTGCAGTTTTTTCCAGAGACACCTAGGATTGTTGCCGGAGCTACGGAGTTCGTGCTTTATGCAATACTCTCTGCAGGTGGCGTGCCATTTCTGCGGAGAGGGACCGAGCCATATGGGTAAAACCCGGTGCAATGAAGTCAATCCTTCGACTTTAAAACCCTTTAACTCTAGAATACTAAACGCCACCTGACAGACCATAAAGTTAGTTCCCATTTTACGAAAAGCCACTTCACGGACCATATGGTTCTAACCAGTTGTTAATATATCGTAGAGGACTTTAATGCTTTAAGTGTATTTTTAAAATTCAAATACAGCAAGGGGGTGTTTAGTAATAGATCTTTCAATTGCGCACATTTTGGTGTATACAGTTTGTCTCTGCTGTTGAATGTAAGAAAGTTATAACAAATTTTGTAAGGACATCTTCGCCTTAAAATTTGTTCCTCAAAACTGTGCGTAAAAAGTTAGTTTTAGTATGAGTATTGTACGAGTTAAACCCTTTCTCTCTCTCTCTCTCTCTCTCTCTCTCTCTCTCTCTCTCTCTTTGTCTTTTTACCCCGGATTGGGGCATAGGCCCTCAACCAACTCATGCCAAGTCTTCCTATCTCTAGCTATCTCCTGCAGCTCCCTCCAGCTCTTCTTTATATTGTTGATCTCTGCCTCAACCAACTCATGCCAAGTCTTCCTATCTCTAGCTATCTCCTACAGCTCCCTCCAGCTCTTCTTTAAACCCTTTAGTAAACTATAAACATTTTTTTAAACCGTCTCTTCCCTCAGAAAAATGTATGGTGACGCCCATGATAAAAACATATATATACTTTTATCTGTACGAACATATTCAAGGGCCCTGTAAAGTAAGGGGGCTGCTATTATAAACACAAACATTTTCTGGAAAATTGGAAATATCGGAAGAGAAATATGAGCTTTAACATAGACACAGATAGAAGAGGGAGGAGGGGCGGGGAGGAGGAAGGTAGTAGTTCGTTTAATATCTGTATTGGGGAGGGGAGAGTTGTGGGGGATGGGGGTTTGAAATATATAATGTTATTCTCTCTCTCCGATCCCATAATGTTATTCTCTCTTTCTCTCTTTCTCTCTCTCGCGATCCCATAATGTTATTTTTCTCTTTTCTCTTTCTCCTCTCACGATCCCATAATGTTATTCAAAGAGTTGAAGACAATTTCAGAAATAGTTTGTCCCTATCAAAGACGGAAACACATTAAAAGAAACACAAATAATGTAGAAGGAATTGATGAAGGCAAAAGTGCAACGACTTAACGATATTAGTAAGGAGGGGGGAAAAGATTTGGAGGGAGCATGCTTGAGACGGGACTTGATTGGAGATAAAGAGAAATGAGGGTATTAGGGAGAGAGAGAGAGAGAGAGAGAGATTATTATTTAAAAATAAATTTTAAAAAAGAAATGGAGATTCCCGTCTGCAGGCAAAGACATCGATGGGGATGTGGTACTTGATCCTGTGCTGTCTGTGTTACTTGCTAATGTGTGATTGTATTTGTCTTGTGTATCACACAGACACGCGCGTCACCGTCTATGTGTGTGTGTGTGTGTGTATGCGTGTATGCGTGAATGAGCAAACGCTTTTATAAAAGTACACGTGTACTCGTTTGAAATTAATTTGCATACGAATCAATCCGGAAAAGACCGAGCGAGCAGTAAGAGCCATGCATGTCGGAGGCCGGACTAACATCACGTGCCGGGGACGTCGCAGACGTAATAAGGTTCCAGCAGGACGCCATCACGAGAGAAACAAAGCAGAAAGATGCATCATTATAACAGTCTATGACTATATGTCTGCCTGTTTGTCTGTTCCCGTGGTAGGAGAAAGAGAGAGAGAAAACGTTACATGATTCATTTTTGGTGAATAAATATCGTTTACATATTACAGGTGATATGTTGCTATTACTGTCACATTTGTCATCAATCTCCACTTTCTGTTCATACTTCTCTTGTCATGTCCTGCATTATTCAACGTCATATTGTCTTTGTTGTTGTTACAGTTAGTATTTCGGTACTTTTTAGTTTTATTTGTTCTGTAGATATTGTTGTTCTCTTGATCAATGTTACGGCACCTGATGTTGATGATGATGTGTTTTCTGATTATTACTCCTACTTTTTTTTAACTGAATTATTTAATACTTATGGTTTTTTTGTTTCACTGGAAGTCCATTCGTATTTTTCTTTGCTTGCATTGTCAACATTCACTGTTATAGTGAGACCTGTACAATGTTTTATACAAACACGCTGAGATATTTTGTTATATTCTCTTTCTTACACAGAACGATCTCATTGATTAATTGATTGATAGGACTGTCATCGTTGCACTTCGGTGAGTAACCATGTGTGCTCCGATCTCTTTCTTACACAGGAAGATGTCAGCGACAGTGCACGAATTCCGTAGAATCGCCGAGGGTCCCCGATATAATTTGAAGATGGTGAAGATATTTTGCAGGAATTATTTAAAAAAAATCTTCCTCATTAATTATAACAGGGCTGCGGCTTTCCAGCCTGCTCTGTTTTATTTGTACTGCCAAGGGCTTTTTGCATGTCAACACAGGACATACATCTTATCGTTCGTCTCTGATAGGACTAGGAACTCGATCTCACCTGCACTGAGATCAAGAATTTCTGAAAGTAGATCCATGTCAGACATTAACATTGGAAACACCTGTAGATGAGATTCATACTGAAGCCAGACATTTTTGACCATTCAAAGCAAATCAAAACATAGCACAAATGGAACCAATTTTGAAATGCAAACATGGCACCACGAATACTAAAAGAGCAATTTTAAACACAATCTTTCTCCCTACATTATGCTATCAGTGCCAAATCTGGACTCTGACATCAAATGATAGAAGAAAACTAGTCACGGCAGAAATGAAGTGTCTATGTAAAATGCTGGGAGTAACAAGAAGAGACTGATTGAGATATGCAAACATGTCACCATGAACACCAAAAGTGCATTTATCTATATCCTATTCGTGTCCCGATTGACACACAAGAGGCCTCCACTGTTGCCGTTCTGCTGCCTTTCTGCTAACCGTCTCCCATGTCAGGTCACACTCCTTCAACTCTTTCTCCACCGTTCTTCTCCATGTTTCCTTTGAACGTCCAGGCCTTCTCTTCCCATCTGCTGTCCATCTGAGAGCTGTCCTAGCCAATGCCCCACTGGCATACGACAGACATGTTCAAACCACCTCCATCTTCGTCTCTTAATGATGGTCTTCAAGGATGCACAGTCTGTTCGTTTCAAAAGCTCCTCATTTGTTATGGTATTTGGCCCAAAAATTAGCATGATTCTTCTTAAACATTTATTCTGAAATGTCTCCAACTTGTGTATTATGTGTCGGGTCATTTTCCAGCATTCACTACTGTATAATAGCACTCCCAGTACATTACTTCTTCCAGCATTCACTACTGTATAATAGCACTCCCAGTACATTACTTCTTCCAGCATTCACTACTGAATAATAGCACTCCCAGTACATTACTTCTTCCAGCATTCACTACTGTATAATAGCACTCCCAGTACATTACTTCTTCCAGCATTCACTTGTATAATAGCCTCCAGTACATTACTTCTTCCAGCATTCACTACTGTATAATAGCACTCCCAGTACATTACTTCTTCCAGCATTCACTACTGAATAATAGCACTCCCAGTACATTACTTCTTCCAGCATTCACTACTGTATAATAGCACTCCCAGTACATTACTTCTTCCAGCATTCACTACTGTATAATAGCACTCCCAGTACATTACTTCTATATATTTTAAGTTTTGTTCTAAGATTTAGTCCTTTTGTTTTCCAAATTTTGTTGAGTATCGCAAAAGTTTGTCTTCCCTTCTTGATTTTTTCGATGATATCCTTTTCTGAATCTCCATCTTGCGATACTGAACTTACCAGGTATACAAAATCCTGGACTTCCTCTATGACTTCATTTTGTAATACAATTGGATTCTCAAATTTATGATTATTTCTCCTTACTTTTGTTTTCACTATATTTATTTGAAGTCCTATTGTTTGAGCTGTTGTGGAAAGTATTAAAAGTGCATTGTACAACACAATCTTTCTGCCAACATTATGTTATCCGTGCCCCAAACCTGGACGCTGACATCATATGATAATATATAAGACAAAATGAAATAGAATGAGCATAAACTAGTTCAGATGCAAGTAGCTCCTGTGGTGGCTGAGTAGGCACCAACATATGGGTAGGGAAACCTCTGTTATTGCTTAGAGTATATCACGCTAGTGTGTATCCGGGACTCGCAAGGGGAGCAAGGAATAGTAGCACTGCGACCTACAAGGCATGTCGTAAGAGGTGACTGAGGTAGGGCCTAGGAAAGCTACCCTAGTAAATAAAAAGCGTCGCAGAAATTGATTGTAGGCACATAATTGGCCCAACGTAGGCTCTTAGGATCAGATCACATACAAATCACAAAGAGTGGCTAACAAGTGGTTGATATGGAGCGTTTGAAGAAGTGGACACGCCGCGAGACTTAATGGGGAAGAGATCGAAGCACTTATGGACTAATTGTTTCGACGTGCAGTGATGATGATCTGACGACTAAACTAAACTGAGAGACATACTGAGGAAAAGATCGGAGCACTTATAGACTAATTGTTTCGACGTGCAGTGATGATAATCTGACGACTAAACTAAACTGAGAGACATACTGAGGAAAGATCGGAGCACTTATAGACTAATTCGTTCGACGTGCAGTGATGATGATCTGACGACTAAACTAAACTGAGAGACATGCTGAGGAAAAAATCGGGCACTTATAGACTAATTGTTCGATTGCAGATGTTTCTGACGACTAAACTAAAAGTATAGTAATTAGTCACAATGATCTCGCTAACTATTTAACTAATCACATTATATTAATTTGCCCTCTCCTCACCCGCACCATTTCATTTATATCTGAACTCCTCTCTTCTGTTACCAAACGCGTTTATTCTACTCTGATGTTTGAATGAGATGATGAGGTTGGGATGACTATTAGAAGCGGACAACAAAAACATGCTAACTAGTAGTTGATTTACTTTAATTTCGAATGTTCAAAACCCGATAACTGTAGGAAAATTTCGCAATGTTGCAACAACGCAATATCTGGGGAAATGTGTTTGCAAATATATTGCAGCAACGCAAAATCCTGGAAAATTTGTTGCAAAAAATGTACGCAGATTCTAAAGTACTGTGCAAAAATAACAATTTCAATTGAAATGTTGTTTTTGTTGTAGTTGTAAAACAACTATTCTTGTTTATCTGACATTTCCTAATGAATGGTGTCGAATTTTTAATTTACAACAAATTTATTGCAATGACTTTCAAACATAAATTCATTTTAAAAATCAATTTTATTTTCAATTTGTCAACTGAAAGTTTCATCGCATGAACTATATTGATGTTAGGTCTGTGTTTTCTTTTACCAACAGTGTTAGATGGATGGTGTGGTTAACATCATCTCCGCCACCTGTATTTCGCAGTTTCGGTTTAAATCAACTGAGAGTGGGTCAGGCATGTTGTAAGAGACGACTGATGTAGGGGCCTAGGGAAGGTACCCTAGTAAATAAAAAGCATCGCAGAAATCGGATTGCTGGCTTACTTGTAGGCGTATAACTGGCACAACGTGCAATCGCTCATATGCATCCAAATCACACAGAGTGTGACGAGCCCCAGATACACACTAGCGTGATATACTCTAAGCAATGACAGAGGTTTCCTTACCCATATGCTGTTAACAAGTGATCGATATGGAGCGTTCTCATAAGAAAACGAAGAACTGAGAGTGGATAGGCCAGACAATCGTAACAGTCAGAAAAAAATTTGCTTTTTCATGGTGTGTTCTCTCCCAAGTTGTTGATTGATTGATAGGACCCTTATAAATGCACTTCGGTGAGAAACCATGTGTACTCCGATCTCTTTCTTACATAGGAAGATAGGACCCTTATCAATGCACTTCGGTGAGAAACCATGTGTACTCCGATCTCTTTCTTACATAGGAAGATCTCAGCTGCAGTGCATGAACTCCGTATCAACGGCGAGGGTCCCCGATGTAAGTTTGAAGATGGTGAAGATATTATGTAGAAATGTTATTGTTTAATTTTATTCTAGTGAATTTTGTCTGGACAGCTACACTGATTGGATCTCACCTACACTGTGATCAGGTATCTCTAGAATAATATCCTGATGGCTCCACGAACGAGCGAACCGGTTACCTTTGGCACGAGAGGCGAGCACCTAACTTCTAAACTACAGAAACCACAGATCGGGGTCCAGATCAGAGATGTCAAGAATACAACCCCTATTACCTGCCCCGCATGTCGTGAAAGTCGACTAAGGATGTTCGGAGTGGGGCTAGCAATACCACGCAGTTAAAAAGCACTAGATAGCCACAGAAACCTCAACCAGGAACATTCATACAGGGCCGTGACATGATAAGATACAGAGAGGCAGTCGCATCAGGTGGCACCATAAGGGTGGCGGGCGAGGGGGGGGGCGGCATAAGCAGCAAAATCATAATCGCAATTAGTTATTTCAAAGAAAAAAATGTAAGGGGCGGCATTTCGAGGACTTGCATCATACTGACAAAATAGACCGCACCACCCTGCATTCATAGCTGGCCACCCGAAGAAGACGGACCCAGCAAAGAAGTAACACCTGGAAGCGGAAGTTGGAAACGGAATGTAATGAAATGAGGGAGAAAATGAAGAGATCTGGAAAAGATGACCTTGGATATTAGTGTTCGAAAAATCTTGATTGCGGGGCCTATGTCTCCTTAAAGGTGAATAGTGAAGAAGAAGAAGAAGACAAGGTATATTCTGCGTCTGGCTCTTCGTCCAGCAGAAGTGGGCTCGGCTAGACTTCATCCAGCAGAGGTGGGCTCGGCTAGACTTCATCCAGCAGAGGTGGGCTAGACTTCATCCAGCAGAGGTGGGCTCGGCTAGACTTCATCCAGCAGAGGTGGGCTCGGCTAGACTTTCTTAGAAATCATGGAAAGGGAAAATTAGTAGCCAGCTTATGACTCTTAGAACACAGAACACACAAGCCAATCCCACCTCTCACTGATGTCAACACAGAACACACAAGCCAATCCCACCTCTCACTGATGTCAACACAGAACACACAAGCCAATCCCACCTCTCACTGATGTCAACACAGAACACACAAGCCAATCCCACCTCTCACTGATGTCAACACAGAACACACAAGCCAATCCCACCTCTCACTGATGTCAACACAGAACACACAAGCCAATCCCACCTCTCACTGATGTCAACACAGAACACACAAGCCAATCCCACCTCTCACTGATGTCAACACAGAACACACAAGCCAATCCCACCTCTCACTGATGTCAACACAGAACACACAAGCCAATCCCACCTCTCACTGATGTCAACTGGAAACTTTGACGGAGGGATCATTTCTAGAGAGACACTGACTAAGCCTAGGAAGATGAACTCTTCTACGTCAGTTTTTGTTGGTCCTTCGTAGGTAAGGGAACCCGAATAAACAGCTTGGAGAATCCTGATGTGCTGGTATACTAGCAAGTTTGCGCCTTACGGACACAACAAACTCACTCTCTAAGGAACAAATCACATACCAACCACAAAAAGTGGTTTAACAAGTAGTTTAGCTGGTAGTTTAACAAGTAGTTTAACAAGTAGTTTAACAAGTGGTTCAACAAGTAGTTTAACAAGTGGTTCAACAAGTGGTTTAACAAGTGATTCAACAAGTGGCTTAACAAGTGGTTCAACAAGTGGTTTAACAAGTGGTTTAACAAGTGGTTCAACAAGTGGTTTAACAAGTGGTTTAACAAGTGGTTCAACAAGTGGTTTAACAAGTGGTTCAACAAGTGGTTTAACAAGTGGTTAAACAAGTGGTTTAACTAGTGGTTTATGTAAAGCAAATCAAGAAAAGAAGAACGGAAAAACCTCTCTACCACTGCAAGACTTGCTTCTTAGCCCTCACGCTTACGAAGCTAGTGCCATAACCACTGCGCTATAAAAGCTCTATCGTCCACGTAAAGCTTCATCTACTTGTGTTTGTCTGTTATGACTTCAGGCCTAGTCAGGCACCACCGACTCTATAATATTATTTACCAAGACTGCGAGTCAGAGCATCTGGTATGGCGCTTCTGACTGATTTTTGTGTCAATGCTTCCTTTTCTTTTATCAGTGTAAGCCGCCATACAGACATACCTTCTCCAAATTCAGAGGTAGTCCACTTATAACAATAAAATTACTATCTAGTTTACTAATGTCTAGTTTACTAATGTATAGTTTACTAATGTCTAGTTTATTAATGTATAGTTTACTAATGTCTAGTTTACTAATGTCTAGTTTACTAATGTCTAGTTTACTAATGTCTAGTTTACTAATGTCTAGTTTATTAATGTCTAGTTTACAAATGTCTGGTTTACTAATGTCTGGTTTACTAATGTCTGGTTTACTAATGTCTAGTTTATTAATGTCTAGTTTACTAATGTCTAGTTTACTAATGTCTAGTTTATTAATGTCTAGTTACTTATGTCTAGCTCACTAATGTCTAGTTTACTAATGTCTTGTTTAATAATAATAATAATTCCTCTCGTACCGTTATACGTTACGTAGGGCCTGCAAGTAATTTCTCCATACCGCTCTATCCTGGGCAACTCGCTCAATCTCCATGGAACTGAGACCGATATTTCCTGCCTCTCTCAGCAAAGGTCGTTTCAGGGTCTCCTTAGGTCGACCTCTCTTTCTTGAACCCTTTGCATCCCACTTCAATGCCTGCTTTGATATTCGTTGATCATTTCTCCTCAAGGTGTGCCCAACATATCTCCATCTTCTCTTTCTTATAACAATTGTCACTAGTGGTTGACCAGACATATCTCTGATTTCATCACTTCTCCTGAATTAATTCCATTTTATATTCATTTTTTTCGCAGACATCTATTTTCAAATGCATTCAACTTGCTTTCTATATCTTTAGTCATTTTCCAACTCTCGCTGGCATATGTTAGGATTGATACAACATTTGAATTGAAAATTCGTAATTTAGTTTTAATACTATATAACTTGCAATTCCATATTTTATTTAGACTTTTAAAAGCTGATGTTGCTTTGCCAATTCGTATCATAATTTCTTTTTAACATTTCCTGTGCCATCAAAATTACTACCCAAATAGGTGAACTGCTTTGTTATTTTTATCATTTTAGATTCCAGTGTGATATCTGCATTACTTGCCATAGGTGTCTTCATTATATTTGTTTTTTCATAGCTTATCTGCAGTCCAACTTTTGATGCTATAGATGACAAGTTGTCTGTTTTTCTTTGCATATCTTGATTGTTTCTACTTAACAAGGCAATATCATCTGCAAAATCCAAATCTTCTAGTTGACTATTTTCTACCCAATCGATGCCAGTTTCGCCCTGCAACATTTTCGCATCACCCAGTCAATGGCCACTCCAAACAATAGCGGAGATAGAATACAGCCTTGCTTTACTTCGGTTTCAACCATAAACCAGTCGCTGTGTCCACCATCAGCGCGAACTGCACACTGCGAACCATCATAGAGGCTCTTAATAATGTTTATTATTTTATCTGGTATTCCATAGCATCTCAGAATATTCCACAGAGAGATTCTGTGTAGACTATCAAAGGCTTTACAGAATCTCTCTGACAGTAATTCGCAGACCCCGTAGATCCGTGGACCCTAGTTTGAGACACGCAGCTCTATAAGATGCCTTATTTCTCCCTAAAGATGAATTCAAGACTGAAATTCAGCAACAACAGACACAACTTACAACATTTGCTACAACTCAGTTTGAAATATCTTCATTACACTCCCAATGTCATCTGGAAATAATAAATTAAATGGTTCGGTTACATTAGCAGAATACCAACAGACAGTGCACCTCAAAGAACGGTGTTATTCCCCTACAATGGATACAAAACAAAAGGCCGTCCAAGCAAAATGTGGACATCATACGAGGCGTGTTCAAATGAAAACGGGACTTGTGGATTTATTTAAAAAGTATCATACGCAAATTAACAATTTCAACGGAATTAAACAAAGCAACCACTTGTGAATAAGAATGCACCTGGGTTCATCAGAAAAATCTCCGTATGCATTTAGGCAAGCATCCCACTGTTTAGGTAGACGTCGAATGCCGTCCGAGAAAAAGGTGCGTGGCTGCTCACTGAACCATGTGGTCACCGCTCTCTTCATGTCTGCGTCGCTGTTGAATCGCTGTCCCTTTAGTGCTTTCTTCAACGGTCCGAACAAATGGAAATCACACGGGACAAATCGGAACTATAGACTGGGTGATGAAGAACTTCCCAATTCTTCTGTGCCAATGTTTCCTGCACAATTTTTGCGACGTGCGGACGAGCGTTGTCGTGGAGAAGAATCACACCTTGAGAAAGCTTGCCTGGTCGCTTAGCCTTGATGGCCTTATGCAGCTTGCCTAAAGTGTCTTTATAATGGGCGGCATTGATGTTGACACCAGGTTCCTTAAAATCGGCCAACAAAAGCCCTTCATGGTCAAAAATTCGTTCACCATAACCTTCCCAGCAGAAACCTGTGTCTTGAATTTTTGGGTTTTGGTGAACCTGGATGTTTCCATTGCATGCTGTCAATTTTGCTGCTCGGTTCATAGTGGTGGCACCACGATTCATCACCTGCCACAATGCTCAACAGAAATGCATCACCCTCTGTCCTGTAACGCATCAAGTGGTTCAAACTCTACCCCATCCGTTCTTCCTTATGGTGGTCAGTCAACATCCGTGGGACCCACTGTGAACACACCTTCCGATAGTTCAATTTCTTCCGAACAACCATGTGGGCTGACCCAATTGACATATGGAATTCTTCTTCAAGCGAACGAATGCTCCAACGACGGTCAGTCAGTACTGCTTTATCAAGCAAGGCTATAGCTTCTTCTGTTGCAACAATATGCGCTTGACCTCGTGCAAGATTTTCGACAACGCTCGTCCGCACGTCGCAAAAATTGTGCAGGAAACATTGGCAAAGAAGAATTGGGAAGTTCTTCATCATCCAGTCTATAGTCCTGATTTGTCCCCGTGTGATTTCCATTTGTCCGGACCGTTGAAGAAAGCACTAAAGGGACAGCGATTCAACAGCGACGCAGACGTGAAGAGAGCGGTGACCACATGGTTCAGTGAGCAGCCACGCACCTTTTTCTCGGACGGCATTCGACGTCTACCTAAACAGTGGGATGCTTGCCTAAATGCATACGGAGATTTTTCTGATGAACCCAGGTACATTCTTATTCACAAGTGGTTGCTTTGTTTAATTCCGTTGAAACTGTTAATTTGCGAATGATACTTTTTAAATAAATCCACAAGTCCGTTTTCATTTGAACACGCCTCGTATATAACAGAGGCGACCCTAAAAACACTGTTTGTGAAGCGCACACAAAAGCCCGTTCTAGAAATCTTTTCTTATTCTGAGGTTGTGAGTCAAAACAAGATTAGAGACAAAAGAAGACACTTGGTCATGTCCATAGGTGCTCAGATCTCCTTCGACAAGAAAGAATACACTCCAGTCATGTCCATAGGTGCTCAGATCTCCTTCGACAAGAAAGAAGACTCTCCGGTCACGTCCATAGGTGCTCAGATCTCCTTCGACAAGAAAGAAGACACTCCGGTCATGTCCATAGTTTCTCAGATCTCCTTCGACAAGAAAGAAGACACTCCGGTCATGCCCATAGTTTCTCAGATCTCCTTCGCAATATCTCCAACGGCGTCCAGCGACTAACAATACAAGTTCGCTGTTGATTGATGAGCCTAGTCTATACTGCTGTACTGCTGTACTGCTGTACTGCTGTACTGCTGTACTGCTGTACTGCTATTTTATGGCCACTCCAATCTTCAATCCAAGCTCTTACAGTTTGGCTATTGACGTGGATATATTTCAATGAAAGTCCTTTTTGATGTCACACTTTATGAGAACGTTCAGAATGTCAGTTCTATTTGTTGCAACTGTAGTCACGTTAATGTTCCATTTTTCACACAATCTAGTCAAATGAGGAATATGGCATCGAGTGCATGTTTTACATTGACCATTAACACACGATGGGTGATGTGGTCAACATCACGTCGGGTGCCTTTACTTGCCCGCTGCGGTCGGAAAATTGTCCACTTTCCTGTGAATTGAACCCGGACCCTCCAACTATCACATTACTAAGTATTTTGTTACGAAACAAAAATAGCATTTTTTTTTGTGCGCATGCTCCTCTCCTAATTCTATTAATACTGTCGTTTTTTTGTGTGCATGCTCCTCTCATAATTCTATTAATACTGTGGGTTTTTTTGTGTGCATGCTCCTCTCATAATTCTATTAATACTGTGGGTTTTTTTGTGTGCATGCTCCTCTCATAATTCTATTAATACTGTGGGGTTTTTTGTGTGCATGCTCCTCTCATAATTCTATTAATACTGTGGGTTTTTGTTTTCATTGAATTGATAAAACCTGGTTTCAAATTGAGAAATTGTTGTGTACTACCATGGATAAAATTATAGTGGTTAAATAACTTCTTCTTCACTCTTCTTCCGTCCCTAGGGAAGCATATAGGCCGCAACCAAGGCCTTCGCTTCTAGGGAAGCATAGGACCCGCAACCAAGACCTCTCAAGCTCACATATCTAAGGCCATCCTTTCCAGATCTCTCCACCCTATCCCCAATTTCTTGCATCGGGTTGAAAGAAGGTGAGTCGGCAGCCCGATTTTCTTTCGAATTTCACCGGGTGGTTAAATAACCATATTACTTATTAACCAGGTTGAGATTACCAGAGATATATATTATCAAGTTCCAGTTTCACCCTGGTTTTCTGAGTTCTGATGTAATCTAATCATCTTAGTAACCTACTTTTTACTCCAGTACATCACAAGATTGTGAGCCGCTGTAGCGTAGTTGTTAGTGAACTCGTTTCGCAAGGCTGGTGGTCTGGGTTCAGCTCCCGCAATACGCGTGGAATTTTTCCCGACCGCGACGACTCTCAGGTCGACCCAGCCTCAACTGGGTACCAGACATGCTGTAGGAAAGTAAAGGCGGCCGGCGTGTGCCGACGATCAATGAAAAATACAGACCTAACACTGTATTGACCTATATACCACGAGGTATGAAAGGGTTCCTTTACTTACCTTTTTTACATCACAAGATTACACAATTATTTTTAAAAAATACAAACTTTGCCATCAAACAATACTGAATTTCTAAGTGAAATTATGAAATTAGACAGTGCAGGGAGATTACCCAACGATAATTTGAAGCGGGAGATCGACCACGAGTTGTGCTTCTCTAATCTTGTTTGCCTTTCAGCTTTGTCAGGTCGAAAAAGGGAGACACCAGGAGCGAGTCTCTCTATGCACCTTGTCTTTCTTTCTCTTCTCCAATCCTGGTTTGCTCACAGCTTCAGTGTAAGAAGAGTTTTCTAGCACGGGCTTTTGTGTGTGCTTCATAAATAATGTCTTTCGTCGCCTCTGTTATCTCTGAGGTCCACCTTTTGCGTAGTCGGCCTTTTGCTTTGTACATTAATATTAATATACATTTACATACGCAGTTATACATTTGAACAAGAACTAGCAAGGAATATGGATTAGACATTAACATACAGAAAACAAAAACTATGGTAATCAACAAGGAAATGGAGAAACCTAAAATGAATATAAAAATACATGGAGAAATACTACATCAAGTAAAACGTTTCTTATATCTTGGTCAGATGATAACAGATGATGACAGATGTATAACAGAAATTAAAAAGAGAATAGGAATGGCCAAGGAGAATTTCAATAGTATGAGAAAGTTACTGACATCCAAACAAATCACAAACAGGCTAAAAATGAGAATGATCAAATGCTATATATATCCTATATTAATGTATGGCTCGGAAACATGGACAATGAACAAGCAATTAGAAGACAGAATTGAGGCATTTGAGATGTGGATATATAGAAGAATAGGCAGAGTTTCATGGACAGAAAAACAGACAAATAAACAAGTTTTAGGAAAACTAGGCATGAAGAAACAATTATTAAGAGAAATAAAATTCAGACAAGTAAAGTATTTTGAGCTCATAAAAAGACATGACACCAAGATAAAACATTTACTAGAGTGGAAAGTTGAGGGGGAAGAGCAAGAGGAAGACCGAGAGATAAGTGGAAAGGAAACTTTAAGAAATGGACAGGTTACAGTATGGCAGTGTGCAACACCAAGGCGAACGACAGAGGATGCTGGAGATTCATTGGAACCAACCTTTGATGTGGAGACGGTACCTGATGATGATGATGATTTAGAACAAAAATTAAGATATTTAATTCTAATGTTAAAGCAGTCCTGCTGTATGGATCAGAAACATGGAGAACGACTTAAATAACAACGCAAAAATTGCAAACATTCTTCAACTGGTGTCTGCACAGAATAGAGGGATTGAGATGGTATGATAGAGTCACAAGTGAGGAACTTATGGAGAGAACAGGACAGAATAGATGGACTGAGATGGTATGATAGAGTCACAAATGAGGAACTTATGGAGAGAACAAGACAGAATAGATGGACTGAGATGGTATGATAGAGTCACAAATGAGGAACTTATGGAGAGAACAAGACAGATTCAAGTGAACTAAGAGGTTAGAAAAAAATCGCTGGCGCTGGATAGGATACACTTTGCGAAAACCTGAGGGGAATATAACAAGATGGGTCCTTTCCTTGAACCCACAGGGACAGCGACAGAAAAGGAGACCTAGAAATACACGGGGACGATATTTGGAGGCAGAGATCAATAATTTAAAGAAGAGCTGGATGGAGCTGCAGGAGATAGCTAGAGATAGGAAGACTTGGCATGAGTTGGTTGAGGGCCTATGCCCCAATCCGGGTTAAAAAGGCAAAGAGAGAAGAGAAATAATGAAAACATCCATTACTTGGACGCGCCTGGGATACTTGGGATAATGTGGGCTAGACCAGAGCCAACTATAAACTTATGAACCTTCGGACTCAGGTAAGAATTATGGGAAATCAGACCACAACTACAACAAGTGACCTCGCATTCCAGTATTGTTGTATATAGACGAATTCATTTTAAAATCAACACAAAATGCTAAATCGAAGTTATATTATGCAACAAGTTAAGTTTAACAATAAGGAATATCAATATTATGTAACAAGTTAAGTTTAACAATAAGGAATATCAATATTATGTAATAAGTTAAGTTTAACAATAAGGAATATCAATATTATGTAACAAGTTAAGTTTAACAATAAGGAATATCAATATTATGTAACAAGTTAAGTTTAACAATAAGGAATATCAATATTATGTAACAAGTTAAGTTTAACAATAAGGAATATCAATATTATGCAACAAGTTAAGTGTAACAATAAGGAATATCAATATTATGCAACAAGTTAAGTGTAACAATAAGGAATATCAATATTATGTAACAAGTTCAGTTTAACAATAAGGAATATCAATATTATGTAACAAGTCAAGTTTAACAATAAGGAATATCAATATTATGTAACAAGTTCAGTTTAACAATAAGGAATATCAATATTATGTAATAAGTTAAGTTTAACAATAAGGATATTGGGAAATGGCTAGACCAGAGCTATAAACTTATGAATACTCAGGTATTATGAAAATTAGACCACAATAAACAGGATATCATATTTGTATATAGACGAATTCATTTAAATCAATAAGAATATCAATATTATGCAACAAGTTAAGTTAACAATAAGGAATATCAATATTATGCAACAAGTTAAGTTTAACAATAAGAAATATCAATATTATGTAACAAGTTAAGTTTAACAATAAGAAATATCAATATTATGTAACAAGTTCAGTTTAACAATAAGGAATATCAATATTATGTAACAAGTTAAGTTTAACAATAAGGAATATCAATATTATGTAACAAGTTCAGTTTAACAATAAGGAATATCAATATTATGTAACAAGTTAAGTTTAACAATAAGAAATATCAATATTATGTAACAAGTTCAGTTTAACAATAAGGAATATCAATATTATGTAACAAGTTAAGTTTAACAATAAGGAATATCAATATTATGTAACAAGTTCAGTTTAACAATAAGGAATATCAATATTATGAATATTTGTCACCAATAAATAACCATTAACTCACAGAATTGAGCAAAATTGCACAAAAAAAGTGGGCAGTGCTCTATCAAACATCTGTAATTTCCAGCCCCCTTTTCCGATCTAGGTGAGGGAATCCCCGGTCAGTTGTCTGGCCTAGTTATCTAAAGTTGGCTGTGGCTAGACCAATCTCTACATATCACATTGTGCTAAAGATGACAAAATATAGATCGGTCAAGAGAGATCTTCATTTATCATTATCAGTTGAGAACTATCATCATAGCACTCCAGACGTGTCAATAGATGCTCTTATCATTATCAGTTGAGAACTATCATCATAGCACTCCAGACGTCTCAATAGATGCTCTTATCATTATCAGTTGAGAACTATCATCATAGCACTCCAGACGTGTCAATAGATGCTCTTATCATTATCAGCTGAGAACTATCATCATAGCACTCCAGACGTGTCAATAGATGCTCCGATCCCCTCCTCAACAAATCCAGCGGCCCAACATGCCAGTTTGATGTTGATTATTCAATATTTTTTGCAAATTTTGTATGCCGTTTTTTCGGGCTGTAGCAATATCGACACCCGAATCTCTCTCAATCTGGTCAGTCAATAGAATTCACAATCATGAAACTCCTCTATTCAGAAAGACTCCCTCAATCTGGTCAGTCAATAGAATTCACAATCATGAAACTCCTCTATTCAGAAAGACTCTCTCAATCTGGTCAGTCAATAGAATTCACAATCATGAAACTCCTCTATTCAGAAAGACTCTCTCAATCTGGTCAGTCAATAGAATTCACAATCATGAAACTCCTCTATTCAGAAAGACTCCCTCAATCTGGTCAGTCAATAGAATTCACAATCATGAAACTCCTCTATTCAGAAAGACTCTCTCAATCTGGTCAGTCAATAGAATTCACAATCATGAAACTCCTCTATTCAGAAAGACTCTCTTCTCTCAAACTCTCAGGTCAACGTCAATAGAATTCACAATCATGAAACTCCTCTATTCAGAAAGACTCTCTCAATGCGTTAAGAATCTCATTTCGGTCCAGACAATCTATCTGCTCATTAATTACCACTAATTCCTGCGTGCCCAGGGACAAAAATGAAGATGATTTGTGAATCCCTGTCTCTACCACAAACCACATCATCAGTTAACACCACGGTTGTCACATAAAGAGATCCCGCTAACCAAGTACTGGGACAGTTAACACCACTGTCGTCACATAAAGAGATACCGCTAACCAAGTACTGGGACAGTTAACACCACGGTTGTCGCATAAAGAGATCCCGCTAACCAAGTACTGGGACAGTTAACACCACTGTCGTCACATAAAGAGATACCGCTAACCAGGTACTGGGACAGTTAACACCACAGTTGTCACATAAAGAGATCCCGCTAACCAGGTACTGGGACAGTTAACACCACGGTTGTCGCATAAAGAGATACCGCTAAAAACTAAAGCAAATCTGATAAGAACGATTTTCTGGTCAACACTATGTTACCAGTGTCAAACATGGCCAATAACAGCAGCTAATGAGCGGTAAATCATAACGACAGAGATGATGTGTCTTAGAAGAGCTGCAAGTGTGACAATAAGAGACAAAATTAGAAATAAAGAAATCAGAAGACTGGATATGAAACCAGTCATGCAATTCATAAAAGAACAACAGATTAAATGGTTTGAACATCTGACAAGAATACCATAGTATCGTCTACCACAGAGAGCCACAATGGGAACGTATAACGTGTGCAGAGAAATAGGAAAACCATGCAAAAGATGGAGCGACGGCATCAAGAACAACCTTAAGAAAATGAATAACATCTTACAAAGTGCATTAAAAAAAGCACACACAAGATCACTACATTTCACCCTCCCCCTACACTTCTATAAAGTAGCAGCAAATGGTGGAAGAGAAGAAGACCACAAACTCGTATTTCTAAGGTACTCATTGCCTATGAGGTTGTGTTCTGAAAAACGCTCGCCTGTCGGGCTAGGCAATGGTTGCCGTAAGAGGTTTTTGTGGTTAGAATCAAGTGTTTGGTAATTTATTTTTTGGGAAGTCCTAATACTTGTTCACTGTGGTGTTTATTGATCATAATTCACTGAAGGACAATGGTACGATCCAATCAATCAATCAATCAATCACTCAATCAATCAATCGATTCTTCTTCTTCACCTTTCAACTCCCAACAGAGCACATGTCTTCAACAAACTTCTTCCAGCTCTAACACACCCAAATTAAAGTGCATTTCTCGCTTATGGTGATATTCTTTGAAATAATCTTTTCTGCTGCTATTTCTTCTCTTCCACCATCTTTTCTTGTCGTTCTATTGTCAGAAGCATCAACACATATATAATGCAGGAAAAACCAGGAAAAGCGTTCGACTGTGTAGACAGACAGAAATAAGTTGTAGAAAGTATTGTCAAACTATGGCGTTAATGACTATAGAATCTTTTCTTAAAGCTGTTAAATTCTTGGAATTTTATTCCGTAATTATTTCTGGAAAATTGTCTCATTTAGAAGACCTTGCGATATGAAACGAAACAGCAGAAAAACGAAACGAAAATTGAGTCAATCCAACATTTTGATTAATTTACAGCAGACTTTCAGAATTAGGGAACCAACGTTTGTTATAGCTGTGACAGGTTTACAAAGAACTGGCTGATTCCACGCGTGTTTAAACTTGAATAAACTCTGATAGAACTTCGAGTTTCAGAAACATGACCAAGCACTATTTATTGTCTTCTACCAGAATATCATTAGCTGACAAATGAACGAGCTAAACCCCCATAATGTAAGTTGAACCGGGGGGCATACTTCGATGCATCTCCTTTCTGCTAGAAAATGGCCGACTAGAATTGAGAATATTTAAAATCGATCATGAACGGAAATGCTAGAACGTGAATATTGACTCCGACAAATTGTGATAATCAGAAAACTGGACTTATAATTAAGATAATACCAGATACATATCTATCTGATACAGTTTGTCTGTGTATTACCACTAGTATCAATATGACTAGTAAAGTAGGTAGTAGCCCCCAGTAGACTAGAACTAGTTAAGTAGTAGTTACTAGTTAGTACTACTAGTACTACTAGTAGTGTGATGTGCAAGTGTAGTTAGTTAGTTACTTAGTAATAGTGGTGTTGTAGTCTTAAGTCTAGTCTAGTGATAGTGACTCCTAGTAGACTTAGTTATAGTAAATTTATATTAAATTTCAATTTTAAGTTATATCGTAATTATGATAATGCTGATGATGATAGATGTGACAGTATCTATAATTGATACTGATACCCGATCGGGATACCGAAATTAGCGAAATCCCCATTTAAATTTAAGTGTAAAGTAACAAAACAGAAACAAAACACTCAGCACTGTTAGTAGTAAGTAGTGTTTGCCAGTTTTGAGTTGAGTCGTCAGTCAGTCAGGGATGGGATCACTATCTGAGTCTGTCCGTAAATCAACAATCACATGTATTTATTACTTCTCTGACACAGAATCCTGACAGTTTTGTTAGACAAATGAATGTTTCTGAGTGTAGCATATACTATCAGCAGCATACTTGAAGTGAAATACTTCATATATTTAATATATAATATAGTTATGAATAATTTTTATATAAATCCCAGCAAATGTGAAAAACTAGCTGATGGCAGAGTTGTTTGGAAAGTGACATTAGGCAAGGGCGCAGTCTTTTGAAAAGATACTTTAGAATGAGCTGAAAGACAAGAGAGACTTTAGAATGAGCTGAAAGACAAGAGAGACTTTAGAATGAGCTGAAAGACAAGAGAGACTTTAGAATGAGCTGAAAGACAAGAGAGACTTTAGAATGAACTGAAAGACAAGAGAGACAAGCGAAAACTCAGAAGATGTCTCAGTGACACACTTGCCAATTGGCCGTCTGTTAGACGAAAAAGATCATATATAATATATTATACTGTTCAGTACTTGAAGAGTAAGAATAACTTAATAGCAAGTTTAACTTTTAATTATTCTTTTGCCTATTCCTGAAAATAAATGCTGTCTTCTGAATGCAGTCAAAATACGTTGTTCAAAGGGAGCCAGTGGTCAGTTTTTGCCTTCAACGTCCACATGACCCAGTCTATCTATTGTCTATTCCCAGGTGGAAGATGTAGTTGGCTGGTCACTCTTGCCGTTAAGCGTAGGCATGGAAGCTTTAATTTGCGTTCTAGGGCCAGATGAGTCGCCTTGTTGTGTTATATCCGTGTTTATGTAGTGTGGTCTTGATCTTTTTCTTGGTCTTCCCTTAGCTCTAGTACCCAATCTCTTTTATTTGTATGCTGTTATTGGTGGTTGGTTTTATAAGACCCAGTACTTTACAAAAATAAATGTTATATGGATCATCATTTGTGTCAGATGTAGCCAGACTAGATTATCTTGAGCATGTTCTTGGAGTCACTTAGATTATATACACTCTTAAACAAAGCAATCATATTCAAACATGGACACTAACAAAAGAACAAGAAAGGAAAATTACCACCTGTGAAATGAGAAGCTTGAGGAAAGTGGTAAATAAAACAAGAAGAGACCATATAAGAAATGAGGAAATTAGAAGAACAGTCGGAACAACACCTGCTATTAGATTCATTGAAAAACAGAGACTCAAATGGTTTGGCCACTTGGTCAGAATGAACCCGACTGCACCAGTTGCAAGAGCGTACAACTTGAAAATGGAGTCATCAAGTGGAAGGAGCAGACCAAGAAAAAGATGGATTGACGGAGTTACAGAACTTCAAAATAGCACAGGATATCAAGGGACAGAGGAGTGTACATGATCTCGGAAAGCGATCATCAGTTAAACCTGTGACGTTTAATGTCAGAAAGCAGATAAGAACAAAAGAAGAAAAGAATCATATTCAAACTAATTTTTATGTTTTCTAATTTATGTTATTGTTTTTTCTTGAATAGGTCTGGGTAATGAAGCAGTTTCATTTCTAGAGTAAACATGAGTAAATACAACAGAAGCAACAAACAAATGGAAGACAACAAAACATATATAATGCAGGAACAGAATTGTGGTGTATGTGTATTGATAATCTATCGTTAACTATTTAATACTTTATTTCCTTTCTCCTTCTTTTGTCATCACATTGTTTCCAAGTTTTTGCCCAGTCACCAGTGTGTTTTTGGAGCTCGCAAGTGGAGCAAAGAATAGTAACACTGCGACCTACAAGTCATGTTATAAGAGGCGACTAAGGTAGGGGCCTAGGGAAGCTACTCTTGGAAATAAAAAGCGTTACAGAAATCGGATGTGCTGGTCGACTTATAGGCACATAACTGGCACAGCATACTATCGCTCTTAGACTAAGATCACATACAAATCACAGAGTGGTTTAACGTCAATATGGAGTGTTCGAAGAAGAAGATGCATCAGGCACTGATCATCTGTGAAAAGTAGTTTGTTTCATCATTATGGCACAGTCAGAAAGTTCGTAGACCGTTATGCCTAAAACTGAAGTAAAGGTACTTAAAGAGGCAAGTGGCCCATATGTTGATGACAAAATCCCTGGAGTGGCTAAAGACGCAAATGTTCACCCATGCATGCCTCTATGAACATGATACAGAAGATAAAAATGGGCTATATGCGAAAATAATGGATACAACTAATACAAAACATGTCATTCCAGACACTCACCTTTATCTTTGTCTCAGGTCATGCTGGGGTGAATGGCATTGAGATAGCAGATGCTCTGGCGGGCGATGCTACAATTAAGAATTTACCTTCTATGGACAAAAGCTACATCATCAATGCTGTAAGATAAAACATAAGCTCTGAATATTTCAGCAAAGATAAAGGGTATTCTCTATCTTGGCTGGCTTGTTAGGCACAATGAGTTGTGCGACAAGATGAGAAAACCATGCGAGAAACCCCAGTAGATACATAAGCGTGGTCAAAGGCATATGGGTACAACGCCGCGCCAGGATTAGTAAACTGGCACTAATCAAGATCCTACCCACCTCCTCATGGTGACCATGGTAACAGACACTGGTTCCGGTCTGGCTAAGTGTGTAGGGATCGAGGGAGAGCTACAGGTAGTGGTAGTAGTGCATGCACAGAAAAGCAATGCAGGTCCAAAAATCCCTGAACAAAATGCATGTATCTCCTGGCCTGGAGTAAATGACCGCACCAAAATTGCCACCTACGGGCAAGAGTCCATAAGTACAAAGTGAAACAAGTCAACGGTCGCACCACAATTATCAATTGCTATGCAATTAATATCCTTATTAATAACCTTGCAATTAATAATTACCTTACAAATGAGAATAAAGGGATGAGAGGTGCATCCAGAGCAGAGACGTGGGCCCACATGGTGCGAAACTCTGAGCCCGAGTCGAGAACTGCATGTCATGACAGTCTCAATGCACAGTAAATGTGAGCACGGGAAGAAACCGATAAACACGGTGGGGCAGGCACCAAAGTGGAGTGAACATGCATACGGATGATACACAGGTGAGTCCAAAGGTGGGCAGTCATGCAAGGTGCTGGTGATGGTCGATGGGAGGGCGTAGCAAACGCAGGGGTGAACGGACCACCCAGATGAGCAGGAAAACTGGAAAGTCCAAACAGAGGCTTGAATTCAGTACAAATCAAAGGTCTCGGCAAGTGTCTGAAAAACACTGTAACGCTTCGTGAACACACATGGGAAGATTGCAGTAAACTCAGTACAAGAGGCCAAGCGCAGATAAACATATTGGGTAAAGTTGGCCGAGCGCAAATCCTAAAGTTGCATTTTAGTGCCTAATGAAACTGCCCTCCCTGGGACAACCGGGCAGAGTTGTATAAACAACTAACATCCCCGGAAGAAGTGAGGTAGGTTGATGATGGCGCGCAAAATTTCAGGTGTGTTGCTAGCGCCGATTGAAATGACCTTCTAGAATATCTGTTCGCAGCCCCAGTCCAGTGTTTCCCGGGGACAGGGAAAATGCGAGTATAACGTTGCAAATTGCCAAGTGCTGACACGTGCCCCGAAACGGCTGAGAATACTCCTACGCATGAACAAACTCACCGTTGATAAAAAAGTAAGGCAGATAATGCAAAGGCTTGACTAGTACAAACCCAAACATTGTCTAAGGGCGATACTTTTCAGACGCCGATCATCCTACACAGAGTATGATGACTTCCAAACACCATTTCTCAGATCATATAAAGGCTAAGCATACTGCCAAAATATGATAGTTTGTATGGCAAAGCACATGCGTCTCAAATGACTGAGAATGTTCCTAATCTGGAATAACCTCATATAGTCAGAAAGAGCGCATATTGTAGACATACTCTTTGGCGAAGATCATAATGCCCGATCATAATACAATGAAAAATGATCGTAAAAGAGCAATGAATACAAGAAATGTGACAGTTCCAGTGACTAGCCCTAGAAGGGTCGAGAATGCTCCTAAACCGGAGTGACCTCACCCAGTCTGCGCAGAGTAGCTAATGCTCTTTGGCGTTGATCAAAGCCCAAATTTACGGCACTAAAAGATCATTAAAGAGTGTTTATGACACAATGCGTATGGAACGAACTCACCAAAGGCAGGAAATCTGATAGTGAAGTCACCATTCACTAATTAACTCTGTCTGAAAAAGAGTTACAAGGACAACAGGTTTCCTATAATGATCACACTAGAAGGATCTAAGCTTCAAGTACCTCTGAAGTCCCCGAGGCTGTCCGTATGGTTGAGGGACACCCATAAAAGGGTGGTATAGGTCTCACGCAAAAATCAGTCAGAAGCGCAATACCAGACATCATGACTTTCCGCCTGAATTAAGAGCGGGCGTACAAGAGAAGAAGATACATCAGCCAGCACAGAACAGAAGTTTTTAGTCAAAGCACACTGAAAGATAGGCTTAGGAGGAGATCACAGCAATTATGGACATGTTCATGCTTTCAGCAAAGCTCTCGGCAGCTGGTCTGTCATTTCTGCAGAGAGTGGCGCAATGTTTGTGCAATGCTCTCGGCTGGTGGCCTGTCATTTCTGCGGAGAGTGGACACACCATATAGAGAAACCTGGGACAATAAAGTCAGTTCTTCATCTTTGTACTTTTTTTCGGCCTTGTGCTGGGTCACGCTAGGGGAGCAAAGAATAGTAATACTGCGACCTACAAGTAATGTCATAAGAGACGACTGAGGTAGAGCCTAGGAAGCTACCTAGTAAATAAAAACGTAGCAGAAAATGGATGTGCAGGTCTTGTAGGTGCATAACTGGCACAACGTATAATGGCTCAGATCACAAAGAATGGTTTACCAAGTTTGTCAATAGGGAACGTTGGAAGAAGAAGACTTGAGTTTAAATGTTATATGTTGCCAGCATGACATAGAATGATGTGGTCGCAGCTACTATTTGTGAAAACTATTGCAATCAAATTTGTTTATATGGAGATGACACTTCATCTGAAATTCTTAAAAATTCAAATACTTAATTTTACCAGACAAACAGACACACAGAAATAAATGACCCAGATCAGATATCTGTAGTCAAACAGGAACACAGTAATGTGGTGGTAAGTGATCATTTCTGTGAGAAATAGGGCACAGTCATTCATTCAATCAAGTGCTATGCCTGCCGGCGATCATGTCTCTCCACAACTCTCTCTCCTTGGTACAAATCAATTCTGTCGTCGATCTTTTGTCGAACCACGATGTCAGACCATCCAACATCTTCTTCCTCTTTCTTCAGCAATCTCTCTTTCCCTGAATTTTACATGTTGTCATATGTTAGACCATCTTCTCCCTCTTGTCTTCAACGATCTCTGCTTCCCTATATTTTGTACATTGTCACCAAATATTCTAAACCTTCTCTTCGCATTATATGCCCAAAGAACCTTGATTGTCTGATTCTGCACATCCGATTTCTGCGATGCTTTTTATTTACTAGGATAGCTTCCTAGGTCCTATATCAGTCGCCATCCTATGACATGCCTTGTAGGTCGCAGTGGTACTATTATTTGCTTCCTTGTGGACCCTGAGCACCACACATGCGGATGGACTGATGAATATGCAGTAATTGGGTAATTGATAAATGAAGTTATAAATACTACACGATCCTTGCTCTGCCCCTCAGACATCCAGTTCTACTTGTTCTACAGTTCTACTTCAGACATCCAGTTCTACTTGTTCTACAGTTCTACTTCAGACATCCAGTTCTACTTGTACAACGGGTAATTCCAAACTCCTTAAATTTCTGGATCGATTCAACATCTATTTGTCTTCATCCAACAGTCGTGAAGAGACTGAAGAACATCCCTCTTATCCATCCTACATTCCTTGAAAATCGAGGATGCCGATGCAAGTCTGTCTGCTCTTTCGTTGCTGCAAACAACCGCATACCCAAGACAGCCTTTCCATGTATCCATGTGAGCCTCTGGAGGTTTGAAACCTCAATCATATCAGTCAGAACAGAGAAGGTTATTCACCAAAGTGCAATGATGATGCTTGAGCAATCAATCAATATATGCACATATTCTATAGTAAACACTATACTCAATATTTGTGTAGGTCTTTGTGGTGTAGAGGTTAGGTGCTTACCTCTCATTAGAAAGGTGCTCGACTCGCTCCCTTGTGGAGCTATTGGGCTATTTATCCAGAGATCCCTGATCTCAGTGTAGGTGAGATAGAGTTCTTAATCCTATCAGAGATGGACGATAAAATGTCGGTCCCGTGTTAAGTTGTGCACGGAAAAGAACCCTTGGTAGCTCAAAATCGAGTACAGCCGGCAGGAAATCCACTGACCATGGCACAATTCTTTCGAAAAAATATAAGAAATCAAATTCGACACAATATTTTTGCCATCTTCTAAATTATATTGGAGACCCTTGATGGTGCTACAGAGATCTGCCGCTGAGATCTTCCTGTGTAAGAAAGAGATCAAAGCACACTTGGTCACTCACCAAGGTACAATGATGATGGTACAATCAATCTATGCTCAATATTAACCATTTGTTGTCTGTGAATAATAGTAACATTTTTTGTATTTCTTCCACCACAAACAATACAGACAAATGACAGTCCAGACTACACTGCTTACCGTGAGATTGACACGATCAACAGAGAAACTATAGAACAGGAGAAAAGTATATCACTTTCAAATACACAAGAACAAGGTAAGAAAAAATCAAATGTATGACACATAATGGAAAACAGATGTCGTCATATAATAAAAAAAAAAAAAATTGATAAAATTTGAATTTAAGAAACAATAAAAGCAGTATTTGTTGTCAGGAGAATTTTTTTAAACTATCTTCTTCTTCGAACACTCCATATCATCCTCTTGTTTAACTATTCTTTGTGATTTGTATGTGATCTGAGTCTAAGAGCGATTGTATGCTGTCCCGGTTATGCACCTACAAGTATATCAGCACATCCGATTTTTGCAACGCTTTTTATTTACTAGGGTAGCTTCCATAGACCCCTACCTCAGTGCCTCTTACGACATACCTTGTAGGTCACAGTGTTACTATTCTTTTGCTCCACTTGCTGGCCCCAGCAACACATAGACATTTTTTACTACCAACAGACAGGGCTTCTCAAAGTGTTCTCAATGCTGTTCAGATGCAGTGGATACAAGGCAAAAGGTTGACTGCGGATGGTGGACCACAGAAATAACAGCGGCAGTAAATGACACTATGTACGGAAAAGTGTGCTTTGTATGGGCACACAAATGCCCATTCTAGAAATCTCTTCTTATCCTGACGCTACTAAATAAAACAGGATTAGAGAAAGAAGAAGCAAGCGGTCACGTAACTGCAGATATCTACTGTAACAATGTCCCACTTAGGACAATACCCCAACTGCAGATATCTACTGTAACAATGTCCCACTTAGGACAATACCCCAACTGCAGATATCTACTGTAACAATGTCCCACTTAGGACAATACCCCAACTGCAGATATCTACTGTAACAATGTCCCACTTAGGACAATACTCAAGTGCTGATTGACTGATTTTCTCTGGCTAATCATCATCATCAGGGGCCATGCAGGCTGAAGTTGGCGATCATGGATCTCCACAAATCTTTGACTCTGGTGTTTGCTATCATCTCAGATGTTGATACTCTTTCATGCCATGAAGTCAGGCTATCCAAAATGCTCTCTGTCTTCCTCTGTCTTGTCTCCCTTCAATTTTACCAGTTGTTACAATGTGTTCTAAACCTCCCTCCTCATCACATGCCCGAAGTAAACTTGCACGGGCTGGAGGGAGCCTAACACAACCCAACACAAAGCTTTACAGAAGCAAAGACTCTCCTGAAACAATCCAGGAAAATGATGTGGAAAAAACAAACGGAGGATACAACCCAGAGCACGACAGTATAAATACACTAAACAGAAAAGCACAGTCTTCAGACTTAGAACGGGACACTGCAGTCTCAGAACACACCTCCACAGAATGTGTCTCAGGGACTCGGCAGCCTGCACATGTGGAACACCTAAGTAGTCCCCAGAGCACATCCTGCAAGACTGTCCCAGTCTGAGTAGTGTGAGAATGGAGATCTGGCCAACAGAGCCTACATCTGGCCTACAAGACAAACTATGGGGGACCGGTGAAGACCTCAAGCACACCGCCCTGTTTATGACACATACCGGAGTAGACGCATAGCAGAAGTTGATCGCAGAAGAAGAACATGCCCGAAAAATGATGATGCCTCTTTCTTATATTAATGAAAAGCTTTCTCTGTATCTTGACCTCATTCAACACCTCCACATTAATTTTAACAGTCCATGGGATTGTCATTATTATTCTGTAAAACCACACCTCTGTGTTCCTCAGTTTTTTTTTTCTGGGTAGTCTCCCTTATAGAAGTTGAATTTACAGGTGGGCAGCCATTACTGGTTTCCACACACTTTCCTGAAGCAGCCTTTATTTGGTAACACTAACTGCAGGTCCGCTTTCTGCCAAACATCTGAGTCAGTTGATGGTTAGTCTGGAGTTTGTGAGACCTATAGTTGCTGGGTGTTGTCTTTCCCTTTAACTCTATATGTCCAGTCGACGCTCCCAGCATAGAAAACAGTTCTCTCATTATGCCAAAACACGCTGCCAACGGCTAATTTGAGTCCATGCACGTTTTGTTTTACTGTTCAGCTACTATACTTCCGACACTGTTTTTGTTTACAGAATTCAACGGGCAGATAACTACCATTTCATTCATATACTGTACAGCGTGGTAGAATTTATTTTCGAATTTTTAGTAAATAGTTTTATTCGCAAATATATTTTTCCTGTTGTGAAAAAAGTGAACTTTCATGTGAAAAGTTTAGTTATAAGATGTTGTTTCGTCCTCCACGTCGATAAAGTGCCGAACAAGACATGGATTTGTTCCAAAGTTCAAATAAACACACACAGTGTTTCATGTTTATGATTTCACCGACAATGATGGAGAATTCAGCAATGGCTAAGTATTGATTCAATTTTGAAAGTCGTAGTAGTTACTCTGAATATGAAATACAACAATAATTTACTAAATAAATACTGATTTACATATATAACTATTTATTATCAGATTGTTCAGAATTTAATTCTGCATATTTTGATACCAACAGTATAAATCTAGCTTACAAAGAACTTAAGTTATAGGCATTTTTCCAAGATCATTCCATATTGAAAAATTTTGCTAGAAATGTGTTCTGGCAGAGTGTGATTACCCCAAAAATTTTCGTGGACATAAAGGGTTAAAGCCTGCATGTTTGTCTGGGCATGAGGGCCCTCACACAATCAAGAAAGAAGTTCAAGGTCCAACCGTACACTTTTTCATTTTGTCCTTGTGGAATGAATTCTGAATTATTATTGAATGGCATATATTTTTCCTAAACTTTCAAATCTGTTTCATGACATTACTGTTTCATGACATTACTGTTTCATGACATTACATTTGACAAATCAGCCACATTCAACAGTTCTTCAGTAAACTAAAACATTCTGTAGTAAGGTAACAACTGGTGAGTTCCAAAACATATAGTTTACATCAAGATCTGGATGTAGTCAGAAGAAACAGGCTTCCATGAAGGATCTGGAGAGAAAATAAAGAATATCTGTTAGGTTGGGATCTCGCCCGTGTTGTGCCGGGTCCTGCAAGAGAAGCAAAGAATAGTACCACTGCAACCTACAATGCATGTCGTAATAGGTGACTGATGTAGGACCTAGGGATGCTGCTAGTAAATAAAAAAAGGGTTTTAAAGCCGAAGGATTGACTTCATTGCACCGGGTTTTACCCCTATGGCTCAGCCCCTCTCCGCAGAAATGGCAAGCCACCTACCGAGAGTATTGCACAAAGCACAAACTCCGTAGCTCTAGCAACAATCCTAGGGTCTCTGGAAAAAACTGCACTCGTGAACAGAACGGCATGGTCCGATTCAAACCCCGACCTTTGACTCACAAGGCAAAGGGCTTAACCACTCAGCCACAGAGATCCCCAAGTAAATAAAAAGCATCGCATAAATCATGTGTGCTGGCCTACTTGTAGGCACATAACTCGCACAACGTACAATTGCTCTTAGGCTCAGATCACATACAAATCACAAAAAAGGTTTAACAAAGTGGTCAATATGGAGCATTAGAAGAAGAAGGTTGGGATCTGAAAAATGGTGCTCTGATCTCTCATTCTAAGGCAAATCTTTAATAAAAAATATTTCAATTGTTTTTTTAAATGTCTGTGAACTTGTCAATATAGTGTTTCTATAACATTCATTATTTGTATCTTGTTTCAGAAGAGTATACCTGTTCCCTATGTTATCTACTGTTCTCTAGACTTGAACAACTTCACAGACATAAGACTTTGATGCACGATAACCAGACTTTGATGCATGATAGCCAGACCTTAATGTTTGATAAGTATAACACACATTTCTTGGATGTTTCATCTCATGAGCATACAAACATGTTCAACGAGAACGATGACACCAGCGTTGTAGAAATGACAAGAACTGATCACCCAGAATCAAATATAAGTGAAAACCAGACATCCCATAATTCTACAGTCTGTCAAAACAGGATATCAGGAGCTACGGAGACTTTGAATATTTCTGAGATAGTTAATCAAATTACAAATTGTAGCAGTAATGTCGCATTTATAAAAATTGAGAGTGATGCACATCTTACGGACTCTGATACAATTTGCGTGTTACAAAAAGATAAAAAGTTGCAAAAATCAAAGAAATCGCAGAGGACAGAAGGTTTATACATATAATGATTGCAATGTCTTTCTTGTTGATGATAGTGCTGTTGATAAACGAGGCGGAAAAGACAGTGAAGAGAAGATGAATATAGGTGTAGTTGAAGGGGGGTGTGTAGCGAAACAGAAAGTAGTTCCTGTCAAGGAAAAACCATTTAAATGTGATGTTTGTGGTGTTGGATTTGCTATTACCGGTAATCTGAAAACACATAAAAGAACACATACGGGTGAGAAGCCATACAAATGTCACGTATGTGGGGAATCCTTCGCTCAAAGTAAAAGTTTACAGATACATAAAAGAATACATACAGGAGAGAAGCCTTACAAATGTCACGTATGTGGGGCTGGATTTTCGGCTAGTAGTAATTTAAAAACACATATAAGAATACATACGGGAGAGAAGCCATACAAATGTGATCTGTGCGGTTTAGGATTTGCAGTAAGTAATAATTTGAAAACACATAAACGACGACATACAGGAGAGAAACCATACAAATGTGACATCTGCCCCGTGTCCTTTGCAGATGCCAGCTGTTTAAGCAGGCATAAAAAAATACATAACGGAGAGAAGCCGTATAAATGTGATATTTGTGGTTCATCGTTTGCTGATACTAGTTTATTGCTTCGACACGTACGTACGCACACAGGAGAGAAGCCATACAAGTGTGATGTTTGTGGGGTGGCATTTTCCGTTAGCAGTAGTCTAAAAATACACAACAGAACACACACTGGGGAGAAACCTTACAAATGTGATGTTTGCGGAGTTGGATTTTCCCTTAACAGCAGCCTAAAGTCTCACAAAGTAATGCATACCGGAGAAAAACTGTACAAATGTGATGTTTGTGGTCTTTCATTTGCAGATTATAGTGGTCTTAAAGTGCACAGTAGAATACATACAGGAGAACGACCATACAAATGTGACATTTGTGGTATAGAGTTTGCAGTTTGTAACAGTCTGAAAACACACATACGTATCCACACGGAAGACCGGCCGTACAAATGTGATGTTTGTGGTGTAGGATTCACCGTTAGTAGTAGTTTGAAAACCCACAAAAGAACACATACAGGAGAGAAACCTTATAAGTGTGATGTTTGTGGTGCAGCATTTGCTGTCAGTAGCAGTCTGAAGTCACACTGTAGAATACATACAGGAGAGAAACCTTACACATGTGAGATTTGTGGCGCAGCTTTTGCTATCAATAATAATTTGAAAACTCACATCAGGGTGCATACAGGAGAGAAACCATACAAATGTACTGTGTGTTATGTCTCTTTTACTGATGCCAGAACTCTTAAGCGACACATAAATATTCACAATAGTTAGTTAGTTATTCCAGCCCTGTGCTTCCGGGACTTTCAAGGAGAGCATAGAATAGCAACAGTGCGATCTACAAGGCATATCGCAAGAGGTAACTGAGGTAGAGACCTACAGAAGCTACCCTAGTAAATAAAAAGCATCACAAACATCGGATGTGCAGGCCTGCATAACTGGCACAACGCACAATCGCTCTTAGGCTCAGATCGCGTGAAAAAAATCGTGGCATATCCTTTTTACAGGACGTAGCCATCAACAATAGTAAATGAGTAGTCGATTCACCCGAGTCGGCAAACGCAAGAAGAAATATTTAAGTAGTCTTGGTTAGTTAGTCAGTCAGTTACTGTTGTTACTGCACGTAATACCGCTTTTATGATGGTGTAGGGCATGGGGGATGTGGAATTTAATGGCAGCATGGATAGTGCAGTCAACTAAAAACTGTTTAAGTTAAGATTTTCTTTATGCCCCGACAGAAAGCGTGGCCGTACGCGAGTTGAACCCGGATCTCCCAAATGGAAATCCACACTTGATTCCATTCTGCCAGACGCTTCCCAGTCAGTTAGTTTGTTAAATTAGCTTGTTAGCTAGTCTGTTAGTTAGTTGGTCAGTTAAGTTAATTAGGTTTTCAGTCAGTTAATTAAGTCTTCAGCTGCCTTCCTTCCTCCCCCCCTCTCTCCCTCTACCCCATGTCACTTCACCCTACATACAGAACTCCAACACTGGACATTCAGTCAGTCAGTTAAGTCTTGAGCTGATGAAACACACACACCGTGACCCTATTGTCACTTCACCCTATAGACAGAAATCGTGGCATATCCTAAAGAATGTAGCCACAGTAAACGAGTCATTGATTTTCTAGACACCACTTATATATTCAGTAGTTTGTCGTTGCTTTCTGAATGGTGAGGTCTATTTTTACCTTTCGTAAAATCCCACGAAAACGAATTTGCTTCCAAACTTGTCCACTGCGGGGTTTTGAACCAAGTACGCTTGGGTTTGTGATGGAGCTGACTACTGCTTGAGCTAGAGACGCTCACTGATATTGTTTACCTGAGAGAAATGCATAATATGAGAGGCGTTCTGGAAGTAATGCTGCATAGTTTTGTCTCATAAAGTATTTATTCAAAATGAATGAAATTTATCAACGATATGTACCAGCATGTTCTTCTAAACATGTTTAATTGTCTACATAATCCCCATGAAATTGTACAACTTAAGCGGTAGAGTGAAACAAGTGAATGCATGCCTTGACTACCAGGTTTTTGTCCTGCTCACATTGCCATGTCTTCGCTGCTTTAATCACAGCCTCCTCAGCATCAAACCTTGGCCCTTTAAAGTGAATTTTTAAGTTGGTCAGAAAAAGATGAAAATCTGATAGATCAGGGCTATAGAGGGAATGACAAAGTACAGTACATCCCAATTTCTCTATTGCCTCCCTTGTCTTATGACTTGTGTTATATTGTGCTAAAATAACAGAGCAGTTCAACTATTTAGGTAGCAATTTTGATTGCACAGGAAATGTTAAAAAGAAATTATGGCACGAATTAGCAAAGCAACATCAGCTTTTAAAAGTCTAAATAAAATATGGAATGGCAAGTTATATAGTATTAAAACTAAATTACGAATTTTCAATTCAAATGTTGTATCAATCCTAACATATGCCAGCGAGAATTGAAAAATGACTAAAGATATAGAAAGCAAGTTGAATGTATTTGCCAGAGCAAACCCCTTGGAGAGAGGAGACAACCAGAAGTATGTATCCAGACAGAAGTTAAAGGAATGACAAGGATGAGCAGAACAGCATACAACGCAAGACAGTCACTCTCAGTTTACTTGATGAAGAATACCCACATGATCTCTGGGTCCGGGTATACATGGATGGGTCAGCAGAAAATGCAGTGAAGAATGGAGGAGCAGGAGTGTACATAGAATACCCAAACAACGCTAGAGATGCGATTAAAGTACCAACGGGAAATTCTGTCACAACTATGATGCAGATATTCAGGCAATCAAGGTGGCAACTGAAAACTGTTGAATACCAGACCCGATCCTAAACCTGTTGTATTTTTGACTGATGCAAAATCAGCACTCCAAGCACTTCAGTCCAGAAAATTGCTAGGTCTACAGACCCTACTGTCTAAATTGTCCAAGCAGCGCAGGGTCATCTTGCAGTGGATACCCTCTCACTGTGGAATACCAGAAAATGAAACAGCAGACTGATTGGCCAAGGAAGGTGCTACAGGAGAGCAACCGGATGTGCCAGTTACCTACCACCAAAAGAAAAGGATGATTAAATCAATGAGAAAGCCACAAATACCAACACAAGATGATTACTATAATATGAGCAGATTGGAACAAGTTGTCATTCTGCGTCTTAGAACAGGACACAATCGCTCCGCAGCCACATGTATACAAAATTCAAGATTGGCAATTCAGACATGTGTACACGTGGACAGGCACACCAGACTGCAGAGCACATACTTCAAGACTGCCCGAATATGATATACTGAGGCAAACTCACTGGCCTAACGAAACAACACTCGACAGAAAACTACATGGACCTCTGTGTGAGCTACAAAAGACAATGAAATTTATACAAGAGACAACATTGAATATATAGACAATATTTCAAGCAAACGAAAGGAAGGAAAGATACAAGAGACAACATTGAATATATAGACAATATTTCAAGCGAATGACAGGAAGGAATGCATTTGAAAATAGATGTCTGCATAAAATAATGAATATAAAAGGAACGAATTCAGGAGAAGTGATGAAATCAGAGACATGTCTGGTCAACCACTAGTGACAACTGTTATAAGAAAGAGAAGATGGAGATATGTGGAGAAATGATCACACCTTGAGGAGAAATGATCAACAAATATCAAAGCAGGCACTGAAGTGGGATGCAAAGGGTTCAAGAAAGAGAGGACGACCAAAGGAGACCCTGAAATGAACTTTGCTGAGAGATGCAAGAAATATAGGTCTCAGTTCCGTGGAGGAGATTGAGCGAGTTCCCCAGGATAGAGGGGTGTGGATAAATTACTTGCAAGCCCTATGTAACGTATAACGTTACAAGAGGAATTATTATTATAATGTTGTGCTGCAGGAAAGTTCTGGATTCTTCTTAGATTTTAGACCTAACTTGTGGAACGTATTTATTGACTTTTGTTAGTATTTTGATCTAAACATCAGAATTGATTGTCTCATATTTTGGTATTACATCAACAAGAATAACCGTTTCAATGTTCCAAAAGACAGGGATTGTAACCTTTCCAGCATATATAATTTTTACAATTTTATTTTATTTAAACCATTGTTATACCTCGAGTTATATTGGACATCAAACATCACTTTAAATGGCGACCATCTAACACCAGTGCAAAAATTCTGCTATCTTGGGTCCACGGTCACTGCCAGCCTTTCTCTTGACGAGGAAATCAACGTCGTATAGGAGTGCCGCTACTACATTCGGCAAACTATCAAAGCGAGCGTGGGACAACAAAAATTGACATTGCAGACGAAGACTCAAATATATCGAGCCTGTGTAATTAGTTCTTTACTATATGGCTCAGAAACATGGACAGCCTACTCAAGACACGAGAGGAGACTTAACATCTTTCACCTTCGATGTCTCCCAAGATTATGAACATCAGGTGTGCGACAAGATAACCAATACTGAAGTACTACAACGTGCAAATCTGCCTTCCATCATGGGCATGCTCAGCAGTAGACGACTAAGATGGTTGGGACATGTGAGAAGAATGGAAACTTATCGCATACCAAAACAAATGTTGTTCTGTGAACTTTGGGAAAGGAAGAGGCACCAGGGCAGACCACTGCTCAGATATAAAGATGTCTGCAAAACCTCAATGAAAAACTTTTCTATAGATCCCAGCACATGGGAGGGACTAGCTGATGACAGAGTTGTGTGGAAAGCCAAATTACGGAAGGGCGAAGAGTCTTTTGAGAAGAGACTTATGTACAAGCTGAACAACAAGAGAGAAAAGCGAAAACTCAGAAGTTGTCACAGTAAAACACTTGCCTATTGACCGTCTGTAAAGATGAAAAGGGCCATATATATATTGGGCAATACAGTGTTAGACCCATATTTTTCATTGACCGTCGGCACATGATGGGTGATGTGGTCAACCCTGCTCCGGATAGAGTTGTTTTTCATTTCTTTCTTTTCAGTGATTGTGAATGATGGCACTTTATGGACTACTTTTTTGGGGTTTCAGGCTCAAAATGATTAGCTCAGGTTTCATCAACTGTAACGATTTTTGACAAAATGTTCTGTCCCTCGGCTTTGAAGTGCTCTAACATTTCAAAACAAATTGTTTTCCTTTCTTTTTCGAACAGTTCACATCGACCACTTGTCAACCACTCTGTGTGATTTATGTGTGATCTGAGTCTAAGAGCGATTGTACATTGCGCCAGTTATTAGCCTACAAGTAGGCCAGCACATCCAATTTCTGCTATGCTTTTATTTACTAGGGCAGCAACCCTAGGGCCTGCATCAGTCATCTCTTACGACATGCATTGTAGGTTGCAGTTGTACTATTTTTGCTTCCTTGCGGGTCCCGGCACTACACAGGCGGTTTCCTTTCAAATCTGTGAAGAAGCTTCGAAACCCATCTAGCGAAACTTTTGTTTACCCAAGAGTTTTGAAAATTGTAATCACACTTCCCTTGCTAACTGATAACTGCAATTTAAATTGTTACCTTATAATTTATCTGTCATTATGAATAATGGCATCAGTGTGGGTCAACATGACTGGGCTGGAACCCGTTGCAGAACTGGGAGGATCATGGAGTTCCATTATGTCACTTTCTGAAACTTTGTACTATTTTTGATCAGTGACTGATTGGTGCTGAATGGTGCTCCTATTGACTACACTACCTCTATTCTCTCTCTGTGTTGTCATCCTCTGTCACTATTTCCAGCTATATTTTCAAATGTTTAAACCATTGTCTTCATATTACATGCCCAAAAAATGATAACTGCTTGCTTTTGGATGTTTTGTCAGAATATTTCATATCTTCATTGTCTTTCTACTTCCGCACATCTTACAGTAGTATTGTCTTGTAGATTGTGTCTTTGATACATGTTGTTTGCTTCAAATGTTGGTTTTCTCACCTTTATTGAAAATAAAACTATGATATTGTATTTTGTTATTTGCCACTTGTATATCTCCATGTCAGATCATTAGTGCAGGTATGTATCAGATTTGTTCAACCTGACCATTTGAAGATAGAGTGTGTCAGCTACAATACTTTGCGCTTTGAAGGTTGTCAGTTCAAATCCAGACTGCATCGTTTTGCTCATGAGATCTGCCCGTGTGGTGCCGGGCAAGCAAGGGAAGCAAAGAATAGTACCACTGTGACCTACAAGGCATGTCGCAAGAGAAGACTCGGGTAGGGGTCTAGGGAAGCTACTGTAGTAAATAAAAAGTGTCACAGAAATCGGATATGTTGGCTTACATGTAGGCACATAATTGACAACGTACAATCGCTCTTAGGCTCAGATGACATACAGATCACAAAGAATGATTTAACAAATGGTCGATGTGGAACGTTTGAAGAAGACCCTTTTGGAAAGGAGGAAGTAGATTTGTCTTCTTTGCAATCACTATTTTAATGATTATACCGTGTTAGGTGCGCTGTTATGATGAAGTCGACTGTTGTCTGAAGCTCATCTCTGGTGCCATGTAGTTTTGATGATATTACTGTTAGACGCGTTCTTATGATGAAGTTGACTGTTATCTGAAGCTCATCTCTAGTGCCATGTAGTTTTGATGATTATACTGTTAGACGTGTTTTTATGATGAAGTCGACTGTTGTCTGAGCTCATCTCTGGTGCCATGTAGTTTTGATGATTATACTGTTAGACGCGTTCTTATGATGAAGTCGACTGTTGTCTGGAGCTCATCTCTGGTGCCATGAGTTTTGATGATTATACTGTTAGACGGTTTTATATGAAGTCGACTGTTGTCTGGAGCTCATCTCTGGTGCCATGTAGTTTTGATGATTATACTGTTAGACGCGTTCTTATGATGAAGTCGACTTTTGTCTGGAGCTCATCTCTGGTGCCATGTAGTTTTGATGATTATACTGTTAGACGCGTTCTTATGATGAAGTCGACTGTTGTCTGGGGCTCATCTCTGGTGCCATGTAGTTTTGATGATTATACTGTTAGACGCGTTCTTATGATGAAGTCGACTTGTCTGGAGCTCATCTCTGGTGCCATGTAGTTTTGATGATTATACTGTTAGACGCGTTCTTATGATGAAGTCGACTGTTGTCTGGAGCTCATCTCTGGTGCCATGTAGTTTTGATATTATACTGTTAGACGCGTTCTTATATGAAGTCGACTTTGTCTGGAGCTCATCTCTGGTGCCATGTAGTTTTGATGATTATACTGTTAGACGCGTTCTTATGATGAAGTCGACTTTTGTCTGGAGCTCATCTCTGGTGCCATGTAGTTTTGATGATTATACTGTTAGACGCGTTCTTATGATGAAGTCGACTTGTCTGGAGCTCATCTCTGGTGCCATGTAGTTTTGATATTATACTGTTAGACGCGTTCTTATGATGAAGTCGACTGTTGTCTGGAGCTCATCTCTGGTGCCATGTAGTTTTGATGATTATACGTTAGACGCATTCTTATGATGAAGTCGACTGTTGTCTGGAGCTCATCTCTGGTGCCATGTAGTTTTGATGATTATCCCGTTAGACGCGTTCTTATGATGAAGTCGACTTGTCTGGAGCTCATCTCTGGTGCCATGCAGTTTTGATGATTATACAGACGCATTCTTATGATGAAGTCGACTGTTGTCTGGAGCTCATCTCTGGTGCCATGTAGTTTTGATGATTATACTGTTAGACACGTTCTTATGATGAAGTCGACTTGTCTGGAGCTCATCTCTGGTGCCATGTAGTTTTGATGATTATACTGTTAGACGCGTTCTTATGATGAAGTCGACTTTTGTCTGGAGCTCATCTCTGGTGCCATGTAGTTTTGATGATTATACTGTTAGACGCGTTCTTATGATGAAGTCGACTGTTGTCTGGAGCTCATCTCTGGTGCCATGTAGTTTTGATGATTATACTGTTAGACGCGTTCTTATGATGAAGTCGACTTTTGTCTGGAGCTCATCTCTGGTGCCATGTAGTTTTGATGATTATACTGTTAGGCGTGTTCTTATGATGAAGTCGACTGTTGTCTGGAGCTCATCTCTGGTGCCATGTAGTTTTGATGATTATACTGTTAGACGCGTTCTTATGATGAAGTCGACTTGTCTGGAGCTCATCTCTGGTGCCATGTAGTTTTGATGATTATACCGTTAGACGCTTTCTTATGATGAAGTCGACTGTTGTCTGGAGCTCATCTCTGGTGCCATGCAGTTTTGATGATTATACTGTTAGACGCGTTCTTATGATGAAGTCGACTGTTGTCTGGAGCTCATCTCTGGTGCCATGTAGTTTTGATGATTATACTGTTAGACGTGTTCTTATGATGAAGTCGACTGTTGTCTGGAGCTCATCTCTGGTGCCATGTAGTTTTGATGATTATACCTGTTAGACGCGTCTTATGATGAAGTCGACTGTTGTCTGGAGCTCATCTCTGGTGCCATGTAGTTTTGATGATTATACTGTTAGACGCGTTCTTATGATGAAGTCGACTTGTCTGGAGCTCATCTCTGGTGCCATGTAGTTTTGATGATTATACTGTTAGACGGCTCTTATGATGAAGTCGACTTGTCTGGAGCTCATCTCTGGTGCCATGTAGTTTTGATGATTATACTGTTAGACGCGTTCTTATGATGAAGTCGACTGTTGTCTGGAGCTCATCTCTGGTGCCATGTAGTTTTGATGATTATACTGTTAGACGGGTTCTTATGATGAAGTCGACTTGTCTGGAGCTCATCTCTGGTGCCATGTAGTTTTGATGATTATACTGTTAGACGCGTTCTTATGATGAAGTGACTTGTCTGGAGCTCATCTCTGGTGCCATGTAGTTTTGATGATTATACTGTTAGACGCGTTCTTATGATGAAGTCGACTTGTCTGGAGCTCATCTCTGGTGCCATGTAGTTTTGATGATTATACTGTTAGACGCGTTCTTATGATGAAGTCGACTGTTGTCTGGAGCTCATCTCTGGTGCCATGTAGTTTTGATGATTATACCTGTTAGACGCGTTCTTATGATGAAGTCGACTGTGTCTGGAGCTCATCTCTGGTGCCATGTAGTTTTGATGATTATACTGTTAGACGCGTTCTTATGATGAAGTCGACTGTTGTCTGGAGCTCATCTCTGGTGCCATGTAGTTTTGATGATTATACTGTTAGACGCGTTCTTATGATGAAGTCGACTGTTGTCTGGGGCTCATCTCTGGTGCCATGTAGTTTTGATGATTATACCGTTAGACGCGTTCTTATGATGAAGTCGACTTTTGTCTGGAGCTCATCTCTGGTGCCATGTAGTTTTGATGATTATACTGTTAGACGCGTTCTTATGATGAAGTCGACTGTTGTCTGGAGCTCATCTCTGGTGCCATGTAGTTTGTGATGATTGCATACTTTAGACGCATCGGACAGTCTTGAGGAAGTTCGTGTTTGTCGGAGCTCATAACACAGGTGGAAAATCGTAGCTTTGAGGATTATATTTATGACCCGTTTCTACTATGAATTCACAATAATCTTCTATACTATCTCTGTCCAAGTTTTGATGATTATACCGTTAGACGTGTTCTTATGATGAAGTCGACTGTTGTCTGGAGCTCATCTCTGGTGCCATGTAGTTTTGATGATTATACTGTTAGACGTGTTCTTATGATGAAGTCGACTCTTGTCTGGAGCTCATCTCTGGTGCCATGTAGTTTTGATGATTATACTGTTAGACGAGTTCTTATGATGAAGTCGACTGTTGTCTGAGCTCATCTCTGGTGCCATGTAGTTTTGATGATTATACTGTTAGACGCGTTCTTATGATGAAGTCGACTGTTGTCTGGAGCTCATCTCTGGTGCCATGTAGTTTAGAAAGTAGTGTTGGATTGTAGGGCCAGCATACCTTTCCAGAGACGACATACAGGGGACAGTCTTGCAGGACATGTTCTGTGGTTTGCTCAGCGGTGCCATAGGAACACAGAGGGGATGGGGACAATCGTAGCCTGTGTAGGTAGTATATTTATGCACCTCATTGTGATTCTCTGCCACTTATTCTGACATTTCAACAAATAATCTTCTCAATCATACTTATAAACATAAACTAACTGTATTATGTTGATATTTTCTGCACATATTTTGATAACATACAATTTATTGAAGACAAAATTGTCTTTTCTTTTATACACTTGTTGTAAGTCCAGAAATAATGTGTATTTTATAATTATATTTGGTTCTCAGTGTTATATCTTGTATTGAATAAACGATGAGTTTCAATTGTTTGATTTTCTTTGTGTCAACGAGAATGGGCTTTCTATAGGCTTTCTTCAATACTCTAAGACAGCAGTTCCTAAACTAGGGTCAGCGAGCTACTCAAAGGGCGGCCCTCAAACGCTGAAATAAATATTATGATCTTGAACATTTCAAACAGAAAAATAAATGTTAAAAACATAAGTATAAAAACAGTGGTAAATTAGTTCTGCTGCGAAATCAAAGAACCGGGACTAGACCAGAGTCTAAATGTCTGACAGGACAAAATGAAAGATTATTTGAAGTTTCCAGCAGTCTGAGAAATTGGAGCCAGCTTGACTGTTAGTGTGGTATAATAACTGCATCGCTAAAAGATGAAGTTGAAACGCAAATATACTGATGATGCTAACGATGGTGCGTCTTGTTCAAGGCAAAATGAAACCTCTTCCTGTTTATTAAAATGTTCAGTTGCAGACATTGTTTACTATTGTAACACACGGATAATTCATTCCTGTCCATTTTCATATATAGAAACTTGTGGGGGCAGCCATATAAGGGGATCCGCAGTAATTCAAAGTTTGGGAACCGCCGCTGCTCTAAGAGAAAACATTAGCTTAGAAGATTTCAACGACGAAGATAAAGGGTATTCTCTATCTCGGTTGTGCAAGTTATGCATACCGATAGGTGCGGCAAGACAGGAAAACCATCAGCCAACACAGAACGGGAGTTAGTTAAGACTAAACACACTGAAATATATGCTTGGGAGGAGATCAGAGCAATTCTGAACATGTCCGATGAATATGATCATTATATGAACAATGTTTGACGATAAAATAAACTCACATCATCAAATAGCTTGTCCTGAGCAGAACTTTGTCATCTTAACAGTCCTTGGGATTTTCTCTCATATACCAGATAGATGTCCTGCCTCTGCAGCGGTCATGCTCAAAACATCAGTTACATCATGAATCCAGGTCTACAAGGTGTGTCCTGAGTCTAGCCCTGCGTTCAGCATGGTTTGGATCGGCTAGTTTCTCTTAGGAGGGGCGAAAAGTGAAAATTAGTAACCTGCTGATGACCTTCAGAACATGCAAGTCAACTTCCAGCGGTGTAGACCGGGAAACTTTGACCGTGAGGTCAAAGGCTAACGGGCAATGGCTCGCCTATGGAGATGGACTACCCTAGGTCAGGATTTAAAAATAATTTCCTTGGGGAGTTAACCCGACAAAAAATCTCGGTGGAGGTCTGCTCCCCCATTAGACTTGTGATATGAGTGGATTTACTCTGATATCCAAGATCCAGACCCCCAGCTATGGGCAAATAGTCCCACTGTCTTGTGGGAAGCCTCGGGAGAGGCAAAGATTATGGGAGCAAACCCAAACAGAAAATCAGCCTGCTGCCGTGCAGGTCGGCTGGGGACAGCCAAAGGCTGACGGAGAGCTAACCCAGTAAACGCTGGCTGAAACCGGACACATCACCGAACGATAAGCACCAGAGCTCCAAATGTCGCTAAAGATGTGACGTAAACACACCAATGCTAAGGCTGCATGGATTGGATTTCCACATGAATAGAATTTATGAGGACATCGGTCTGGACGCTGATCGCGAGAGAGAGAGAATCCATCTTCTCTGTGGTCTTCCTCCTTTCCTCTTTGTTGGGATGTCTCCTTCAGTGATGGTCTTCTCCAACTCTTTGTGTCGCTTTACATGTCTAAAATACTTCAGTTTTTTTATTTGTAGCATCAAGCCATATCACTTTTATTGTTATCTAGGCATTTTCTTGGAAGTTAGTCTGCCATTGCTTGCCTTCCTGGCAGTGACCATACTGGTCCATGGCCGTAACTAGTCTGCCATTGCTTGCCTTCCTGGCAGTGTCTATACTGGTCCATGACCGTAACTAGTCTGCCATGGCTTGCCTTCCTGACAGTGTCTATACTGGTCCATGACCGTAACTAGTCTGCCATTGTTTGCCTTCCTGGCAGTGACCATACTGGTCCATGACCGTAACTAGTCTGCCATTGCTTGCCTTCCTGGCAGTGACCATACTGGTCCATGAGCGTAACTAGTCTGCCATTGCTTGCCTTCCTGGCAGTGACCATACTGGTCCATGACTGTAACCATTGTCCATTACAGAGATTCTCTGCCATCTTGCTCTATTACAGAGATTCTCTGCCATTGCTTGCTCTATTACAGAGATTCTCTGCCATTGCTTGCTCTATTACAGAGATTCACTGTCTACTATCGGGAGTTACCATAACCATTGACGTTCTGTCGGCTGCTCCCATCGCTTCACGTGACCATGCCGTAGGGGAGGAGGGGGCGTCTAGACGGGTACTTCATCTTGTCAAGGGTTCTTAGACTAACGGAGGAAGAGGCGCCTTATATCTTCTTGATAGAGACCTACCTCCTTTATGGTTGGTTACTAAACTGACCTCATTGTAGCCCCGGGCAGACCAAAGGTGCTCAGTCTCCCAACAGATATAGAAGAGTATGCATACTACTGGTTCCTGGCCTGCTTATAAACACTCTCACTCTGCCTCATGCATGTACAACGGTAACTTCAAATTCTGTCTTGTACAACATGTAACTTCAAACTCTTCTTGTACAACGGGTAACTTCAAACTCTTCTTGTACAACATGTAACTCCAAACTCTTCTTGTACAACAGGTAACTTCAAAGTCTCATGTACAACGGGTAACTTCAAACTCTTCTTGTACAACATGTAACTTCAAACTCTTCTTGTACAACATGTAACTTCAAACTCTTCTTGTACAACATGTAACTTCAAACTCTTCTTGTACAACATGTAACTTCAAACTCGTCTTGTACAACATGTAACTTCAAACTCTTCTTGTACAACATGTAACTTCAAACTCGTCTTGTACAACATGTAACTTCAAACTCTTCATGTACAACGTGTAACTTCAAAATCTACATGTACAACGAGTAACTCCAAAATTCTTAAATAGCTGGATCGCTTGAACATCTATTTTAGTGTCTTTATCCAACAGGCAGTCTCGAAGAGACCGAAGAACATCCCCCTTATCCATCTGCAACTCCCCAACTATCGATACTATTGTATGTTCGCTCTCTCATTACGGCAAACACCCCTATGCCCAGGACAGTATATCCACGTAAGCCTACACCGCTACCAATATTATATACTATTAGATTCAGTTGACCTTACATAATACAATGTGGCCAAAGCATCTTCTGAAATTGGAACCCATAGCCAGGTACAGAAATAGATGAACACTGGAGTTGAGAAAATCTAACAAAACTATGCAGAAACCAATACAACCAAATAGATTGCTATATCTCTTCAAGATGTAGTACTCTGGCTGTACAATAGAGGCAATAATATGCGTAACTCTTGGTAACAAGTTGCAGATATATACAATGATAACAACTAACTGCATCTCAATAACTTGTCTGTCACGATTTTTACGCTTGAACTTGTTGATGCCCTGACATCCAGTTATGTGACATCTAGCACTGGCATTTCTAAATATGGATGATTGTTTAAGGTGAAACGAAATGAGACAAATAGCTATCACCATGGTTATTAGACTTGTTGTAGGGTATATGATTCCTAGTACTTTGTAGCACTCCAGATAGATCTTGCCCTGGTTCTTGTAGAAACTGCTATATTGGAGAACTGCAATAGATGTTCCATAGCTCTCATTGTAAGTGAACACAAAATCGAAGATGAATACTACAGGGAGCAGTGAGGTGAAGACGATCACAGATATTAATAAATTGACGATTTGTGTTATTTTGGAAGTTAATAAATATCTAACTTCAAAAGGAATACAAACACACATGCTTCTTTCTATAGCCATATAGCCTGCAATAACATATGCCACGTTCCCAGCTATGGACTGTATGAATATAATATTTGAGTTTGTTATGTTCTGCCATGATTTACTAAGCGAAGATGAGACAAAACTAATTGGGGCATACAGACGAGAGATTACTGCAGTTAACAGTTTGACCAAGTTCCAAAACGCTAATGTTGCCATGGTGATATTGACAGTGTCATTGAACCCTTGTTTATAAAACACCGCAATACAAATGTCGTTTGTAACGATTCCAATGCTTGCGACAATAAAACACAACCATAGATCTACACATATTGAAACGATGGCTAAGGTTGCATCGGAGACGAAAGGGTCGCTTAATGCTAGTGTTGATCGAATATCTGTTTTTGCAATTACGACCGTAGCAGTTGTTAAGTTTTCATAGTGGTTGCAAAAATGTAGTCCAATCCATGTTTTTTAAAAGACACGTACACCACGCGCGCTCTCTATCTAAAGAAAGCTTCTCACACTTTCATACAACTAAAAATCTATTCTGGTACATTTTGTTTCAACAGCATTCTCTTAGACTATTAAATTGTAACCCTCTCAATTGTATCTGTTTCTAGATCGGCATATTATTTATATTTCTTTCTTTCCCACAAAAATATACACAAGAAACAGTAAACATGTAATGGTGGTTTTGTTTAGCAATATAGTTAGAACATCATAAATAATCATTTTATTAGGCCATGAGGTTGACACAATATATGGTTCGAATTGCTGGTCTTGCTATTTAAATAGACCACGTTTCCTCCATTTAGTACTCAGTCAAGCTTTAGTCGACACAGTTTCAAGTTGGTAAGTTTGTTGAATTGGAGGATTGCAAGAATTGAGTTAAAGAGCAAACCACCTCACCTCCCAATTCTAAGACTTAATACCGTTTTCTTTTTCCTTCTGCTTCGTTATCATTTCTTCATTTTATGCCGTCTTCTATTTCGTTTCTGAAATCTAAATTTCTCTAGTTTTAACGGAACAATATTTGTTTGGTCGTGAATTAATTTTATCAACTTTTGTCGCGTGTTTCTTGCTCGATATCCATACACGGTTTATTGTCTATTCCTAGGTGGAAGATGTAGTTGGCTGTCCACTCTTACAGTTAAGCGAAGGGATGGAAGCTTTAATTTGAGTTCTAGTGCTAGATGAGTCGCCCTTGGTGTATTATATCCGCGATATACGGTTATATCACAATATAGAAACATCAACAATGTTTGGTCGTTGTTAATTATTAAATAGAAGGCAGTATCACCAATGTCACACTTGTGTGTAGGTGATTAGTCTCATCATCAGATATCGAAGAGAATTGATGATCATGCTTCCCGTTGCACTCTTGACAAAAAAAACACCTTCTAATTCTATCCCTGATATACCCTAGCTATCTATCGTTATCATTATGTAATATGTATTATGTTTTAGTGCAATATACGTCACATATTAAACGTGATAGCGTGATTCGTGAACTAGTTCCACAATTTTTATTTACCAAGAGACCAAACGATCAATCTTCATTTGTAAAGTTTAATTAAAACAACCGAGTTCGATATCAAGTCGAATACAAAAGTAACAAGAGCCACACTTAACTTGTGATAACTATTACTACCAATTTGCGATACGGATCAAGAAATCAGGAAACTTCGACACAATCATATGAAATCTTAATTAATGTTGCATGCGTGTGTGTGACATAATCATTCAATTATTTGAACAATTTTCCGTTATTTGAGAGTCAATACACGGAGAGCAGACAATGAATATCGATTACACTTTTAATCGGTGTAGTAATAGGAGTTGCACACGATATCTGTGGTTGTACAAACATGGCAAGCGAAATAATGAGGACAAGTTAGCTGACTAGACTATAATGATGTGCCTTACAGTGATTGGAGACAATCTATTCTAACTCTAAACGGAATAGCCTATTAAATCATTTCACATTCTGAACGGTGTTGAATAGTTATGTTAATAATAGAAGCTTGTAAAATAAACAAGGAAATTAAACACGCGACCCCTAACACGCATATTTAGATACAAACACACAGAGATAGATAGATAGAAAGATCGATAGAGAGATAGAGATAGATAGATAGAGAGATCGATAGAGAGATAGAGAGAATGCCGCGTTTTTGTTTTCAGTTATATGAGGACTATCGTCATAACACTCCGGACATATTCATAGGTGCTCCGATCTCCACCCTCAACAAATTCAGCACCAACGGGCCTAACATGTCAGTTCAGTTATCATGAGGACTATCGGTCATAGCACTCCGGACATATTCATTGGTTGTCCGATCTCCGCCTCAACAAATCCAGTAGTGTCCAGCGGCCCAACACGCCAGTTCGATGTTGATTAATCAATCTTTTTTGCATATTTGATATGTCATTCTTTTCAGGCAGTGTCAGTATCGACACCCATCTCACTCTCAATCTGATCAGCGCGTGGGGCTCACAGCACTGAAACTCTCCGGTTCGGAAAGACTCTCACAATGTGTTAAGAATGTCATTTTGGTCCATTGCAGCTCCTCTGATATTGTAGTCAAGCTACCCAATCTATCAGCTCGTTCATTACTCCTGACTCCTGCGTGCACAGGGACAAAAATAATGTGATTTCTCTGATCCAAGCTTCTGCCAGTATCTCCACTCAGTTTCGTCTCAGCATTCCTGTTTAGACTTTACGAATCATACTCATGGAGTCACTTAGTGTGAAAACACGAGGGTAGCTATGAGATGTCAACTATAGTCTTGTCACTTGTGTTCTTGTCCTTTGTACACTTTCACTGTGTACACTTTTCGTTTGTACACGTTCCCTTTGATTCTTTCCAGTTGTTCAATTTCCATTTGTACTCTTTCCCTTGTGCTCTTTCCCTTTGTACCCTGCCCTTTTGTACACTTTCCCTTTGTACACTTTCCCTTTATACCCTGCCATTTTGTACACATTCCCTTTGTACACTTTCCCTTTGTACCCTGCCATTTTGTACACATTCCCTTTGTACACTTTCCCTTTGTACCCTGCCATTTTGTACACATTCCCTTTGTACACTTTCCCTTTGTACCCTGCCATTTTGTACACATTCCCTTTGTACCATGCCATTTTGAACACTTTCCCTTTGTACCCTGCCATTTTGTACACATTCCCTTTGTGCTCTTTACCTTTGTGCTCATATCCTTTGTACAATTTACCTTTGTACACTTTCCCGTTGTACACTTTCCCGTTGTACACTTTCCCGTTGTACACTTTCAAGTTGTACACTTTTCCTTTGTACACTTTCCCTTTGTACACTTTCCCTTTGTACACTTTCCCGTTGTACACTTTCCCTTTGTAAACTTGCACTTGCTGTCTGTGCGTATGGATATGACGTGTGCATGTGAGGCTGCCTGTGTGTAGTTGTACACACTTGCCTGAAAGCAATGGCAAACTGCTGAACATAGAAGTGGTACCTAGAAAATCAACAACTTATAAAGTGTGGGTGATTTCGAAGTCCTGTAAAGGATATGCCGAAATAGGGGGAAGACTGCAGTAAAACTTGATAAATAGTGAAACACGTACAAACAAGTACTATAGTTTTACAAAATACATAAACAGTGACGATAAACAGCAACGTTTCGACCAACAAGGCCTTTATCAAGCAAACGAACAAACAGGAGTGACAAATTAAATGAAACACAAATGGACGACCAAATACCAACGTATCTAAGGAAAATCTGGAATAAAAACGAATAACGAAATAAATGTAATACAAAAACACACATAAAAACTAGAAATAGAAAAGAAACAATGAAACATCTAGTAAATATATATAACTTGAATACATGCAACATATACCCATATAGATTATAGCATGGGAGAAAGACTAAGAAGCATAAGAATGTAATCATTGAGCGGTGGTCGCAAGGTACATACAAAGAAATCAACCGATTCTCCAGAGCAAATCGACTACGATCATCGAGGAACATGATCGGATGGCTGTGACCTGGACATCGCAAGCTCCTGAATGGCCAGTATCATTGAAATGGGTAGCTCACAGGTAGCATTGGCGATATCGCGCAGTGTTGGCGAATCGTCACTGAGTCTCTGCCGGTTTCCCCAATATGCCTTGTTGCACCGCTTGCAGATAATGGCATAGATAATATTGCGGGACTCGCACGTGAAACTGTCTTCAACAACGAACGTGGCTTTTGGAAAGACACCGTGCGGGTCTGTATTACATAAGCACAAGTGTTACAGCGCCGAGCCGCTGGATGGTGCCAAAATGACTCTGGATGTTTGGCTTGAGGCGACATAACTACTTCCAGGCTTCTGTCCGTCTGTACGCCACCAAGGATAGTGTTGGAAGATGAACGTGTATCAGGATCAGACTGAAGAATGGAGAGATGACGGAATAAGACTTTCTTCACAGGAACTATGAGGTGGAAAGTTAAGACAAGTTAAGACAAGTGACAGGGTGAAACTTGTCTTAACTTTCCACCCTCATAGTTCCCTTGTGAAGAAAGTCTTATTCCGTCATCTCTCCATTCTTCAGTCTGATCCTGATACACGTTCAATCTTCCAACACTATCCTTGGTGGCGTACAGACGGGACAGAAGCCTTAAGGATATGTTAGTTCACAGTCGCCTCAAGCCAAACATCCAGAGTCATTTTGGCACCATCCAGTGGCGTCGGCGCTGTAACACTTGTGCTTATGTAATACAGACCGCACGGTGTCTTTTCCAAAAGCCACGTTCGTTGTTGAAGACAGTTTCACGTGCGAGTCCCGTAATATTATCTATGCCATTATCTGCAAGCGGTGCAACAAGGCCTATATTGGGGAAACCGGCAGAGACTCAGTGACCGATTCGCCCAACACTTGCGCGATATACGCCAATGCTCTGTGACCCTGTAGCTACCCATTTCAATGATACTGGCCATTCAGGAGCTTGCGATGTCCAGGTCACAGCCATCCGATCATGTTCTGATGATCGTAGTCGATTTGCTCTGAGAATCGGTTGATTTCTTTGTATGGTACCTTGCGACCACGCGGCTCAACTGATACATTCTTATGCTTCTTAGTACTTCTCTTCCAATGCTTTGTAATCTCTAGGGTATATGTTGCATGTATTACATTCTTATGCTTCTTAGTACTTTCTCTTCCCATGCTTTATAATCTATATGGGTATATGTTGCATGTATTCAAGTTATATATTTACTAGATGTTTCATTGTTTCTTTTCTATTTCTAGTTTTTATGTGTGTTTTTGTATTACATTTATTTCGTTATTCGTTTTATTCCAGATTTTCCTTAGATACGTTGGTATTTGGTCGTCCATTTGTGTTTCATTTTAATTTGTCACTCCTGTTTGTTCGTTTGCTTGATAAAGGCCTTGTTGGTCGAAACTGTTGCTGTTTATCGTCACTGTTTATGATTTTGTAAAACTATAGTACTTTGTTTGTACGTGTTTCACTAAAGGATATGCCCCAATTTTCATTTTCACACATGTTTCTGCGCGTGCACTTGTGTGTGTGTGTGTAACACATTTTTGTAAGTGAATGAGCTTGTATGTATATGTGTGTGTGTCTGCATGTACATGTGCTTGTTCCTTAATAAGGCTGTATGTGTGTGTCTGTATGTGTGTCTTAATTATTGCTCCAGGAAATGAATCCACTCTTCCATTAAACACAGCCATCCAGTTATTACGCTGAGATTAACAACCTCTTAAAACACTCCACTCCCCGTGTTTACACTCCACTCAAATGATAACACAAGATGAAAAGCCACACATAAATCGTGATTGAGTCACACAATTAAAATAACCTCATTTCAACAGATAAAATAGTAGCAAGTCCAACCACACCCATCACTAGTTAGCAAACAATTACACTAGTTATCAATCAATTCGGCGTAGGCGATCATGTCTCTCCCCTACTCTATCTCCTTGGTGCTCAGTTCTGACGTCGATCTTGTGTCGAACCATAATGTCAGGCCATCTAACATGTTCTCCGTCTGTCTTCCACGATTTCTCCTTCCCTGAATTTTACCGTTGTCACCAAATGTTCTAAACCTTCTCTTCGCATTGTATGCCCGAAGAATCTTGATTGCCGGATCCTTTCTTATTAATGCCCTAGACGACCCGCCAACCTTCTACTCGAGAAGGAGGCTAGCACCCATGATCTGGCGTTCGTAACGTGTGACCTCTCAACAAAAACTGAACGAACTGTCTCTAGGCAATTCAGAGACAGCGACCATAGACCCGTTAAACTACAAGTGGATCACCACTTTGTACCTGAGCCAAAAATGTGGTTCCCAGGTGGAACTACAAAAAAGCTAATTGGAAAAAATGTGCGGTTCTGTCGGACACCAATGTTGAGCAAATCAACACGCATGAAAATAAACGCATGAGATCCTAGCAAAAGAACTCTCGGAAGCAATCCTGAAAGCGGCACGGGAGACCATCCTCAGAGGCGCACGGAAAGATTTCAAGCCCTACTGGACAGCAGAGATCCAAAAGCGTGAAGACGACATTGAGCTGGCAAGGAGAGAAACAGAAGAGACACATACCACAGAATCCAATACTGTTTACAACGCGGCAGCTGCAAAAAATACAAACGAGAAGTCAAAAGGTCAGCAAAACAGAATTGGGTAGAAAAGACTGAATCCCTGAACCTCGATAGGGACGGCTGCAAATTGTGGAAGTTGGCAAAAGCTCTGAGCGATGAAAACATCAACCGACCCTCAATAGTACTGGAGCAAAATAACAAGATGTGCCCGGTAAGGGAGGCAGCAATGAAACAATATATCAACTAAGCTATCAACTAACTATCCTAATGAAACAATATATCAACTAAGCTATCAACTAACTATTCTAATGAAACAATATATCAACTTCAGCAGAGTAAACATTCCTAAAACAAAAAGTGACAAAATAAAGAGAAAAAGCGCGAGCCCTCCAACGTGAACCAAGAAAAGCCGATAGTCACCTAATGGATACATTCACCAGAAACGAGCTGAAAGAGCAATTAAGGGATCTAAAGCTTAGAAAATCGCCGGGAAAGGATGGGATCACAAATGAAATGCTTAAAAACTTGGGAACTAGAGCAAGGACAGCTCTACTGGCAATCCTAAACATTTCGTGGAGGACAGGCATAGTACCAGCAGAGTGGAAAGAAGAGATCATGGTACCAATCCTAAAGCCAGACAAAGATAAACTCAATCCGGCGAGTTACAGACCCATAAGCCTCCTAAGCTGCACGGGCAAACTTATGGAACGCATGGTTAGCTAAAGGTTATCATGGCACTTGGAGAGCATAGGGCCTACTCATGTCACACAGGGAGGCTTTAAGGAAGTACCGATCTACCGAAGATCAGGTAACCTATATCGCCCAGGAAATCGAGGGTGGTTTCCAAAAGAAAAAGTAAACGCTGGTAGTTTTAGTAGACATGGAGAAAGCGTTCGACACAGTTTGGAAAGAGGATTTAAAACTCAAACTCCTGAACCTCTGTATAAAGTAAAGAATGTACAGATGGCTTGATAGATAGAGAACAGAACAGCAAGGGTTCAAGTTCAGGGACAAACATGCATGAAGTCCACGCTAGAACAAGGAGTTTCCCAGGAAGAGTGTCTCACCAACTCTCTTTCTAATCTTTGTCAACGACATAGCTACATGCATACCCAAGCGAGTGGCAATCTGGGCGAGGGTGGAATCAATGTCCATAGCAACAAAAAGATTGGAAGACACTCTTACCAAACTGGAAATCTAGACAGAAAAGTGGTGCATGAGCATTAACGCCGCAAAAACCACGTACACTGTATTATCGCAGAACAATCAGAACCACAAAGTAAATCTTAAAATAAATGTACAAGATCTTTCAGAAAGCAAAAACCTAACGTATCTGGGAGTTACACTAGACCGAATGCTCACATGGTGCTACAAGATAGACAAAGCTACAGTAAAGGCAAGACAGAGGCTCAGTATAATGAGAAAACTGGAAGGTTCCACGTGGAGAGCAAACAATAAAATCCTCAAAACGCTCTACTCGGGAATAGTACGACCAGTCCTGGAGTACGGCATTGCAGCATGGAGTAGTGCACCCAAAAAAGCAATTCGCCAAAGTGAACAGTAGTCAAAACCGTGCAGCACGCATTATCACAGGAGCCATGAAGTCCACGCCCATCAAGGTGCTGGAAACAATCACATGCCTCTAACAAATGACAGATCGCAGAGACAAAAAAATGTTACCCAACTGGCGGAGAAACTAAAGCGACTAAACTTCCACCCTATGTGTGTCAGAATGACAGGACTAGGAAGTGGCAGGCTTAAGAGAATCAGCTTTCCAAAAAGTGCCAAAGCACTGATCCAAGACCACTCGGTCCTAGCAAACTGCAAACCCAAACTTATACCGGCAATCAATAAGAGCCGCCTTGGAGACCTCGATGCCAGAATTAAGAGAATCAATCCCAGGCATACAAAAAAAGGGCAGCAAGAGAACTGCGAAAGAAAGCGGTTACAGAACAATTCATAGCGACAGAGTACCATGAGAGTGCATGGTCACAGGTGTACAGCGATGGATTGGCAAAGAACGCGATTAGCGATGGTGGAGGAGGAATAGTGCTTAAACTCTCAAAAAAATGAAAATCACGAAGACAATTAAAACAGGTAAGTATTCAAACAACTACCGGGCAGAGACAGAAGCACTAAGAACAGCCGCTGAAATGATCCTAGAGAGAAGCAGCGCCTCACGCAACAAAGTAGTGATATTCACCGATGCTCTGTCAGTCATCACGGCACTAAAAAACTCAGCCAGAACAGAGCTCAATGAGCTAAAAGCGATCATCAGAGCGCTAGCAAACTCACTTAAACGCACAGTCATGCAGTGGATCCCATCACACTGCAATATAAGCAGAAACGAAGAGGCAGATAGGCTAGCAAAGGCAGGAGGGCGACTGCCGCAGACCGATCACGAGATCAGCTACTAGGAGGCCAAAACAACCATCGGATGGAGGTATAGAGAAAAGTGGTCGAAAGACCACCCTCAATACAGCGTCAGAGATGGGTACTATGGTCTATCCTGCAGCAAGACCACCCTCAACACAGCGTCAGAGATGGGTACTATGGTCTATCCCGTAGCGAACAAGTTGTTATATTCCGCCTCCGTACCGGCCCTAACAGACTCCGGGCCCATATGCACAACAAATTTTAAATTGGCACAACTAGTCTGTGCCACTGTGAAAAGGAAAGGGAACATGAAGGGGAAAGCGCGTACTGCAAGACTGCCAGTTGCTAGCATGCGTGAGAAACGAAACTTGGCCCGATAATACAGTTTCGCGAGAAGCTGTTCGGAGGGACGGAGTACATAAAGACAACAGCAGAATTTATAAGAAACTCTGGTTCATCAGTCTAAGCGAGGATAGAGGGAGAGAGAGAGAGAGAGAGTGAGAGAGAGAGAGAAAGAGAGAGATTGTCGGATCCTCATTCTTTTGGTAAGGTTTCTTTGTGTGCAGGCCTGATTTAAAACCTCTTCATTTGTTTTCTTCACTGTACATGGAATTTTCAGCATTCTTCTGTAAAACCACATCTCTGTGGCTTCCAATGATCGTATTGATTGTTTGTTCATTGTCCATGATTCGTTGCCATACATAAGTATTGGAGTAATATAGCACTGAAGTATTCGTTTCCGCTGTCATGGTTAGTGAATTCCCGCATAGTGTGTTTTTCATTTATATAAATGCTGCTTTCGCTTGAGCTATTCTACTTCTAATCTCTTTTTTGCCACCTGAAGTCAGGAATGTTCCCAGATACTTGAATCTATGGACTTGTTTCGTGTTGTGTTATTTATTTTGATATTACATATTGGTGTTTCTTGTTTCTTGGAGACAACCATAACCTCTGTTTTCTTTATATTCATGCTTCATCCTTTTCACTTTCTCTCACTAATTAGTTTAGTCGTCGGATGATCATCACTGAACGTTGGCTCCGATGTCCTCCTCAGTTTGTCTCTCAGTTTGTCTCTCAGTTTGTCTCTCAGCGTGTAGTGACAACCCCACAACCCCAGTTCTTTGTTGGTTTACTATTCTTCTTTGTCTTCCAGCATAGTTTCAGTTTCAGTTTCAGTCTGGAATATCTTCATTGCACTCCAGACATGTCCATAGGTGCTCCGATCTCCTTCGCAATATCTCCAACAGCGTCCAGCGACTGACCGTGCCAGTTCGATTTTGATTGATGAGCCTACTCCACTCATATACCTGTTATGCTGTTCTTTTCTTGCTACTCCAATCTTCAAACCCAGCTTCTGCAATCTAGTTGACGTGGATAGGTTTAAATGAAAATCTTCTTTGCGGCCACACTCTATGAGGGCGTTCAAAACATCATCTATATCCATCTTCCAGCATAGTGTTCTTGTCTAGCTACACCACATTTGACTTGGAATTCTTGCAGTCTGGTTAGTGTTGTAGATTCACTACTATTACTTGAATTATGTACACGCAATCTCTCCCGTATGGAATTAATAATATCAGCCTGGTCAACAGTTATACTTTCTAACATCCGAGTTATTTCTCCTAGTAATAGTTCCGACAAAACAACACTCAAGAGTTCAGTGACAAAGTTGAGTTTTGTCAAATTATCATGTTAATCTCTTTCTTCTTCGTCTTGGATTCTTCTTCTTCATCACTCTTAACCTCTAGGGAGGCATAGATTCGTAATCAAGACCTTCCAAGTTCTCCTATTCTTCTTCTTCTTATTACACTTCGCTCTAGGGAGATATCTCGTGATGCTGTTAGGGGCTTCTTAAGTGTGTGTCCTGTCCATCGCCACCTTCTGCTCCTTATATCTTGTTCCACCTGCCGTTGTTCCGCTGTATCCCACAGATCCCTGTTTGAGATCCTTGGGTGTACCCACTTTGAATTCAGGCGTAGACAGGGCGCCTGGTATAGCGTTCCTGACTGATTTTTGCGGGAAGGCGTACATTCCCTGTTATCAATATCATTCGCCATACATTCTCCGACTTCAGAGGTAAATGTCTCTCTGATATGTGGGGCATCTTAATGTCTCTGATATGTGGGGCATCATTATGTCTCTGATATGTGGGGCATCATTATGTCTCTCTGATATGTGGGGCATCTTTGTGTCTCTGATATGTGGGGCATCTTTATGTATCTCTGATATGTGGGGCATCTTATTTGTATCTTCTGTTATGTTTTGTTGACTAGTCTTCCATTTGACTAAAGTCTTCCATAGTTGACTAAAGTCTTCCATAGTTGACTAAAGTCTTCCATAGTTGACTAAAGTCTTCCATAGTTGACTAAAGTCTTCCATAGTTAGCTAATCTTGTTTTGCCTCACAGCGTTAGGATAATAAGAGATTTCTAGAACGAGACCTTGTGTGCTCTTCATAAATAGTCTTTCGTCCCCTCTGTTATCTCTGAGGTTCACCTATTGCGTGGCCGGCCTTTTGCTTTGTATCCACTGTATCGGAGTAGCATTGCTCTTTGAGGTGCACTGTCTGTTGGTAATATGTTTCTGTGACCGAACCATTTAATTTGTTGTTTCTTGATGAAGTCTAGTACTGATGTTGTACCTACTTTTTCCTGATGTCTTCATTTCTCAACCGGTCTCTTCTTGTTACCCCCAGCATTCTGTGTAGACATTTCATACTTCATCTCTGTCTGTCGTGACTAAAGTTGTCCATATTTGATTGAAATGTTTTCCACGTCTTTTTCAATTTCTAGCTTTCTGTTCCTTGCTGCACTCCCCCATTTCCCACTCCACCAACTTTTCAACTAACCGCATAATGTCCACCCAAAAGAGGAAACAGAACGTATGATATCGTCACCTTGTAATTTATTGATACAGTATCGATTCTGCGATATATTGGCTGTTATTTCTGATACTGACGTTGCTAGATACTTCACATAGTAACCATATACAGCCTGGGGTAGTAGTAGCAGTAGTAGCAGTAGTAGTAGTAGTAGTAGTAGTAGTAGTAGTAGTATGTTGAGCCAGAGCCAACTATAAAGTTATGGGCTTTCGGACTCGGGTAAGAATTGTGGGAAATCAGACCACAACTACAGCACGTGACCCTCGCATTCCGGTATTGTTGTATATAGACGAATTCATTTTAAAATCAACACAAAATTCTAACTCGAAGTTATATTATGCAACAAGTTCAGTTTAACAATAGGGAATATCAATATTATGGATATTTGTCACCAATAAATAACCATAGATTCATAGAATTGAGTAAAATTGCAGAAAAGCTTGCAGTGTTCTATCAAACATCTGTAATTTCCAGCCCTTGTTTGATCTAGGTCAGGGAATCCCGGTCAGTTGGTGACCCCAAGAAAACCAAGTAGTCCAGAAAAAGACAGGTTTTCTGGTCAGATGACGCTCAACAGTCCGGGAGGGTAGGTCGTCTAGGGGTCCCTACCCTAAAAGAAAATAGCAACCTGCTGCCTTGCAGGTTTGGCTGGGGACAGTCAAAGGGTGACGGAGAGCGAACCCAGTAAACGCTGGTTAAAATCGAACACATCACCGAAGGATAAGCACCAGAACTTCAAATGGTACTGCAGATTGTGAACGTACACCCTTTCCTGGTGTTAGGCTGTTTATATATCACAATTAGAATGATAAAAACGGTGGTAAAAGAACGATCGTGCGCGAGAGAGAGAGATAGAGATAGAGATAGAGAAAAGAGAAAGAATGATCGTATTGCTAGGCTAGGCAATGGGCGCCGTAAGACATAAGGGTAAGTGGTCGAATCCTGTGTTTGTCAATTTGTTTTTATTTTCGGAAACTCTTAATACCTGTACACTCTTTATTTATTGATCATATTTTTTGCTTCTGTTGCTTCCCCACGGGGTTCTTTCAAAAAATTCTCCTTGTTCACATTTAATGTCCATGCGTAAGTTTTTTAAAAAATGTCAAAAAGTTGACTTTGGTTGCGCGAATCGATTTTTGCAAAATAAGAATCGATACCAAAAAACGAAACATTAGCAATACCCAACATTGCGCGTGGTATCTGAGCGCGTGAAGAGTGGAAAAGTCAACACACAATTTTAGTGTGGTACTCACTTTATGCGCTGATAATCCCCTTAGGAATCTGTACATGAAGTGGAACAATGATAAAGACAAAATAAAATTGGTTAAAATCGTGGAAAAAAACTGGCAGTCGTCGACGTGGCATTAAAACAATGAGAAACCAAGTTAGCCAGTGTATATATCCATGACGGCTGTTTGACGTTTAGATATTGTCAATTTGGTTGGCAGTTTGAAACGATAATGTATAGACGAAGATGATTCAATAATTATTTCTCAGCCACGAGTGTATTAGAACTATTCTAGTTGTGTACGAGATATATAGACACAAGCTTAGAATGTCTGCTGACAACATTTCATGGCAATCATTTCACATTTCTGAAGTTTAGGAAAACATCTAGAGTTCTGAAGTTTAGAAACATCTAGGTTCTAAAGTTTAGGAAAACATCTAGAGTTCTGAAGTTTAGGAAAACATCTAGAGTTCTGAAGTTTAGGAAAACATCTAGAGTTCTGAAGTTTAGGAAAACATCTAGGGTTCTGTGTTAAAAGCTGTGTTGCTATTGACAATGAAAATACGAGATATATTGCAAATAGTTTCGTAAAGCTGTAGTTACTTCCTGTAGTACTGATTTTTAGGGCGGTATAGGACAAATGGGAGGAGATCCTGAGGAATTTAATGGCTAATGCAGTCACTATAGTTTCGTAGTAAGATTAATAATATTTCCGCGTACTGGATAGCATTTATGTGATCAATATATTTTGTGATTTATTATGATTTATTGTGATTTATTTTGATATTAGAAGCTAGACTTTTTGCCTGTTTCCAATTTCGTTCCATTATTTAAAAAAAAAAACTGTCGTTACTATCTGTAGCTTTTAGGGCGGTGTATGACAGGTGAGACGAGAGCATGAGGAATTTAATTGCCGCATAGCTAGTGCAATCACTGCAAAACTGTTCAGATTAGGATTTTTCATTGATGCCCCAACAGAAAAAATCATGGGCCTTACCGTGAATTGATCACGGGTCTCCGGCATGAGAGCCGCACTCTAATGCATTCGGTCAGACGGTCCAGTTTTACAGCTTCATAAATCACACGGTGTGATTTGTCTGTGATTTCAGTCAGACTAGTTTCACTATATTTTTTCAGCAGTGTTGTGATATCTGTTTGGCTCGGTTCATCATATCTAATTTTATCATGTACTTGTCCCTTATAGTTAGAGTTCACTTTTACGGTTGTTTATTGATATCAGATTTGGTGAAAGTTAAACAACATTTTTAGTTAATGTTTCAAGTTTTACAGTGATAGCTGCACGCAATAAAACTGCGAATAAAAAACCCCATGAAAACTGCAGCGACACGCTACTTTCAACCTAGAATTGGAATCAATTTTAGTTATATTAGAGTGTGTTGATCTTTTACCTGTATGGGACCATATGGTCTGGGTGTAAAGGAGAATGATTCACTTAAGTGCATCGGGTTTCCCCATATGACTTGGCTACTCTCTGCAGAAGTGTCGTGCCAGCTGCCGAGAACATTGCACAAACTCTATAGTTTTAGCAAGTGTCGTGCCAGCTGCCGAGAACATTGCACAAACTCTATAGAGAACATTGCACAAACTCTATAGAGAACATTGCACAAACTCTATAGAGAACATTGCACAAACTCTATAGAGAACATTGCACAAACTCTATAGAGAACATTGCACAAACTCTATAGAGAACATTGCACAAACTCTATAGAGAACATTGCACAAACTCTATAGAGAACTTTGCACAAACTCTATAGAGAACATTGCACAAACTCTATAGAGAACATTGCACAAACCCTATAGAGAACATTGCACAAACCCTATAGAGAACATTGCACAAACTCTATAGAGAACATTGCACAAACTCTATAGAGAACATTGCACAAACTCTATAGAGAACATTGCACAAACTCTATAGAGAACATTGCACAAACTCTATAGAGAACATTGCACAAACTCTATAGAGAACATTGCACAAACTCTATAGTTTTAGCACCACAATCTTGGGGATCTATGGACAAAAGAAATGTTCTTGTGATCCAAACAACGTGGTCCGGATTCGAATCCACGGCCCGCCCGAGTGGTTACCGGGGCCCAAATTAGGGTTAAAGAATAGAACCAGTGTTACCTGCCACGCATGTCGTAAGAGGCGACTAAGGAGATTAGGCGTGGGGCTAGCTACTCCACACCGTAAAAAACACAAGATGGCCATAGAAGAAGAGCGAACCAAGTAAACGCTGGCTGAAACCGGACACATCGCCGAAGGATAAGCACCAGAGCTCCAAATGATGCTGAAGATGTGACGTAAAACACACCAATGCTAAGATTGCATGAATCAGATTTCCACATGAATAGAATTTATGGAAAGTCTAGTACATCGGTCTGGGCGGTGATCGCGAGAGAGAGAGAAAGTGAGAAAGAGAGAGAGAGAGAGAAAACACACGAACTTTAAAACACAAGACAATCTGCTTGATCACTTGGCTACAGAAGTCCATTTGGTTTGGGACTAGACCTCAATAGAACTGGTTGAAAATATTGCAAAGGAGATGGAAGAAAATATAAGGAATAAGATACAACATTGTCATACTCCTCTGTTCACATTGAACCGTTGAGAAGTTTAGCCAGTCACTCTAACCGCTTCTTGTTGTTTATGGTACAGTGTTTTAATCATGGGGGCCTCGGTTAGGTGCTCGTATCTCGTGCCAGAGGTACCCTGTTCGCTCCTCGTGGAGCCATCTTGATATTTTTCCAGACATTTCTGATCACAGTGTAGGTGAGATCGAGTTCCTAGTCCTATAGAAGACAGACAATAAAACGTATCCTGCCATCCCTTCCAATTCTTTTCATATTTTACCTATCTTTTTTAATATCAGCCTCCAGTGCTCTTCTTTAGGTATGTCTAGGCCTTCCCTACTCCTCTTTCTCTGCGGGTTCCAAAACAGTACATGTCTTGCAATGTTTCCACCACCAGCGTTTCTTCATTAGTTCTGAAATCCTCATTCGCATGGTCAACTGCATAATAATAGTGTTTTCTAATGCATTTTGTCCGTCCCCCTCCCGCCCTCCCGGCCTACCTCTCCTCTAAGAAAAAGTGTATAGAGACATCCATGAATTCATAAAGATATATTAAGATAAATGGTCGACATCAGAAGAAGTGACTTCATTTCACCAGGATTTATTCCATATGTCTCAGTCTATCTCTGTAGAAATAGAACGCCACCTGCAGCGAGTATTGTACAGAGCATGAACTCCGTAGCTCCGGCAACAATCCTAGTGGTCTCTGGAAAATACTCTCATGAACAGAACGATGCGATCTGAATTCTGTCTTCTTCTTCATCTTCTGTCTTCTACTTCATCTTCTGTCTTCTACTTCATCTTCTGTCTTCTACTTCATCTTCTGTCTTCTTCTTCATCTTCTTCATCTTCTGTCTTCTACTTCATCTTCTGTCTTCTACTGTCTTCTTCTGTCTTCTTCATCTTCTGTCTTCTTCTTCATCTTCTGTCTTCTTCTTCATCTTCTTCATCTTCTGTGAACGCTCCATATCGTCCACTTGTTAAACCACTCTTTGTGATTTGTATGTGATCTGAGCCACCGATTGTACGCTGTGCCAGTTATGTGACTACAAGTAGGCTAGCACATCCGATTTCTCCGACGTTTTTTATTTACTAGGGTAGCTTCCTAGGCCCTACCTCAGTCGCCTCTTACGACATGCCTTGTAGGTCGCAGTGTTACTATTCTTTGCTCCTCTTGCAAGCCCCGGCAACACACGGATTGATCCGGATTCGAACCCACGACCTTAGCCACAAAAAACGCCAGATTTATATATATAACACGTGATTAGTAAACTTATAATTAACCAAAATATTGATGTTCATGTTAGATAAGAAAATAAAATATTGATGTTCATGTTAGATAAGAATAAAATATTGATGTTCATGTTAGATAAGAATAAAATATTGATGTTCATGTTAGATGAGAAAATAAAATATTGATGTTCATGTTAGATAAGAATAAAATATTGATGTTCATGTTAGATAAGAAAAAAAAAATATTGATGTTCATGTTAGATAAGAATAAAATAAAATATTGATGTTCATGTTAGATAAGAATAAAATATTGATGTTCATGTTAGATAAGAATAAAATATTGATGTTCATGTTAGATAAGAATAAAATATTGATGTTCATGTTAGATAAGAATAAAATATTGATGTTCATGTTAGATAAGAATAAAATATTGATGTTCATGTTAGATAAGAATAAAATAAAATATTGATGTTCATGTTAGATAAGAAAATAAAATATTGATGTTCATGTTAGATAAGAATAAAATATTGATGTTCATGTTAGATAAGAATAAAATATTGATGTTCATGTTAGATAAGAATAAAATATTGATGTTCATGTTAGATAGAAAACAAAATATTGATGTTCATGTTAGATAAGAATAAAATATTGATGTTCATGTTAGATAAGAATAAAATATTGATGTTCATGTTAGATAAGAATAAAATATTGATGTTCTATGTTAGATAGAATAAAATAAAATATTGATGTTCATGTTAGATAAGAAAATAAAATATTGATGTTCATGTTAGATAAGAATAAAATATTGATGTTCATGTTAGATAATAAAATAAAATATTAATGTTCATGTTAGATAAGAACAAAATTTAGACATTAGATTTCAGACATGTCCGCCATGTTGTCGTCTGATGTGGTGTCAAGAATTTGTTCTAAAATTGTCATGGCGATCTTTCTGTTGGTAATCGATTACAATGGAATCAAGAACACAGAAGTCTTGTCTTCATGTGATTGCAGTATCTCTGTTATTGGTCCTTTTAATAGGAATCGATCTGTTTTAGTGTGTAATCGATACGTACATGATATCGATCTTCATCATCATCATCTAGATGTGAGTATTCGTATCTTTACATTTCTTGGTTTGTGTATGTGTGAGTATGTGTGTCTGTGAGTATGTGTATGTGAGTATGTGTGTGTGAGTATGTGTGTGTGAGTATGTGTGTGTGAGTATGTATGTGTGTGTGAGTATGTGTGCATGTTCTTGCGTGTATGTAAGAGTGGGTGTGTATGTGTGCATATGAACGTATGCGTGTGTGTGCACGTGTGTATGTTTTCATGTGTGTTAGTGTGTGTTTGTATGAGTATTCCTGTGTGTGTGTGGACGTATGTTTGTGCGTGTATGCGTTTCTGTGCACGTATGGTTATTTGTTGGGTGGTGTATGTGCGTGTGTGCGCGCGCGCAATTGTCAATGTTCCTTCTCCTGGAATGTATTTCCAGATATTGATACCGACGATTTGTAGATCTTACTGTCCTGAGTGTCTCTGTCTTTAGTGTCTCTGTCTTTAGTGTCTCTGTCTTTAGTGTCTCTGTCTTTAGTGTCTCTGTCTTTAGTGTCTCTGTCTTAGTGTCTCTGTCTTAGTCTTACTGTCCTGCGTGTCTCTGTCTTAGTGTCTCTGCCTTTACTGTCTCTGTATTAGTCTTACTGTCCTGAGTGTCTCTGTCTTAGTGTCTCTGTCTTTACTGTCTCTGTCTTAGTCTTACTGTCCTGAGTGTCTCTGTCTTTAGTGTCTCTGTCTTAGTCTTACTGTCCTTAGTGTCTCTGTCTTAGTCTTACTGTCCTGAGTGTCTCTGTCTTTAGTGTCTCTGTCCTTAGTGTCTCTGTCCTTAGTGTCTCGGTCCTTAGTGTCTCTGTCTTAGTGTCTCTGTCTTTAGTGTCTCTGTCTTTAGTGTCTCTGTCTTTAGTGTCTATGTCTTTAGTGTCTCTGTCTTAGTGTCTCTGTCTTAGTCTTACTGTCTTGAGTGTCTCTGTCTTAGTGTCTCTGTCTTAGTGTCTCTGTCTTAGTCTTACTGTCCTTAGTGTCTCTGTCTTTAGTGTCTCTGTCTTAGTCTTACTGTCCTTAGTGTCTCTGTCTTTAGTGTATCTGTCTTTAATGTCTCTGTCCTTAGTGTCTCTGTCTTAGTGTCTCTGTCTTAGTCTTACTGTCCTTAGTGTCTCTGTCTTTAGTGTATCTGTCCTTAGAGTCTCTGTCTTAGTGTCTCTGTCTTAGTGTCTCTGTCCTTAGTGTCTCTGTCCTTAGAGTCTCTGTCTTAGTGTCTCTGTCTTAGTGTATCTGTCCTTAGTGTCTCTGTCCTTAGAGCCTCTGTCTTAGTGTCTCTGTCCTTAGTGTCTCTGTCTTAGTGTATCTGTCTTAGTGTCTCTGATCTAGGATAGTGCTGAGCGGAAAACACACATGGAACGCACACAGAACGCACACAGAACACACAGAGAACACACAGAGAAAAATAATAGAATACACATAGAGCACACATAGAACAAACACAGAACACATATAGAACACACATAGAACAACACATAGAACACACATAGCATACATATAGAACACACATAGCACACATATAGAACACACATACAGTACATACTAGCCTCTGAGCCCAAAAGTCTTTCTGCTTTAGTAATTATAAATGTCTCCCTCCCACCACTTCCCCTCTCCCTACTCTCTGCCATCTTTAATGCTTTCATCTTCTAGCTTAAGCTTCCTAATCACTTAATAAATCATGTTTAAATAGTTTTATCTTTGGCTGAACTTGCCTGGAATAAAGTTATCGAATATCTAGTTCACTTACTAATTGATAAACATAACCCTTTTGATGTGCAAGATTTACCGACTAGACCCATGCCTCTGTTGTCGTCTGATAATGAACCTCACTTAATTCCTCCAGTAATTTGATCACGTGTTTTTTGCAATTAAGTGTAAACATATGACGTTATCGCTGACCAATCATATTTGAGAACATTATGTCATAGTCTATCACAGAGAGCTACACAGAAAAAGTATAATGAATACAGAGCAAGAGGAAGACCACGCAAAAGATGGAGCGACGGCATCAAGAACAGCTTTAAGAAAATGAATATCTGCTTACAAAGTGTATTCAAACAAGCACACACAAGATCACTACACCCCCTCCCCAACACTTCTATAAAGAAGTAAATGGTGAATGAGAAGAAGAAGTTGAAGGTCATAGTCTATTTTTAGATCACCAAGAAGGGTCGAACATTTAAATGATCTCTAGCAGAAATAAGTGAGATTGGGAATTGTATAATGCAGACATGGGTGATTCTGTAATCTGGGCAAGGTTGATTATGTGTCCTTGGGGTGAAGACTATGGATACTGTACGAGCTTGTATTACATGAAACATTGATTCTTGACTTGGGAATCTAAATTACAAGTACATCTGCAGTCAGAGTAAGGTTCATCTGAATGCAGAATATACCGTACTTAGACAATGAGACTTAGACAATGAGACTTAGACAATGAGACTTAGACAATGAGATTAGACAATGAGACTTAGACAATGAGACTTAGACAATGAGACTAAGACTCTAGTGATAAGGAAAACAAGCTTTCACACGACAAATCAGTCATAGGTGCTAAATTATGCACAATCACTACACTTGAATTTAGAGATGAGAACAATGTGAAAAAACAAGTATTTAAAAATAATATTAAATACGTTGAATATAGTAAACACGGTACACACATCTTACACACATGGTACACACATCTTACACACATCTTACACACATGGTACACACATCTTACACACATCTTACACACATCTTACACACATGGAACACGCATTTTACACACATCTTACACACAGCTCACACACATGGTACATATAACAAGCACACACATGGTACACACATCTTACACACATGGTACACACAAACTACATTACACACATCTTACACACATGGTACACACATCTTACACACATCTTACTCACATGATACACACATCTTACACACATCGTACACACATCTTACACACATTTTACACACATCTTACACACATCTTACTCACATGATACACACATCTTACACACATCTTACACACAACTTACACACATCTTACACACATCTTACACACATCTTACACACATCTTACACACATCTTACACACATCTTACACACATCTTACGCACATCTTACGCACATCTTACACACATCTTACACACATCTTACGCACATCTTACATACATGGTACACACATCTTACACACATCTTACTCACATCTTACACACATCTTACACACATCTTACACACATCTTACACACATCTTACACACATCTTACTCACATCTTACACACATCTTACTCACATGATACACACATCTTACACACATCTTACACACATCTTACACACATCTTACGCACATCTTACACACATCTTACACACATCTTACGCACATCTTACTCACATCTTACACACATCTTACTCACATGATACACACATCTTACGCACATCTTACATACATGGTACACACATCTTACACACATCTTACTCACATGATACACACATCTTACACACATCTTACACACATCTTACACACATCTTACTCACATGATACACACATCTTACACACATCTTACACACATCTTACACACATCTTACACACATCTTACACACATCTTACACACATCTTACACACATCTTACACACATCTTACACACATCTTACTCACATCTTACATACATGGTACACACATCTTACACACATCTTACTCACATGATACACACATCTTAACACATCTTACACACATCTTACACACATCTTACACACATCTTACACACATCTTACACACATTTTACTCACATCTTACACATATCTTACTCACATGATACACACATCTACACACATCGTTACACACATCTTACACACATCTTACTACATGGTACACATCTTATACACATCTTACACACATCTTACACACATCTTACACACATCTTACACACATCTTACACACATCTTACACACATCTTACTCACATCTTACACACATCTTACTCACATGATACACACATCTTACACACATCGTACACACATCTTACACACATCTTACTCACATGGTACACACATCTTACACACATCTTACACATATTGTACGCACATCTTACACACATTTTACACACATCTTACACACATCTTACACACATCTTACACACATTTTACACACATCTTACACACATCTTACACAAATCTTACACACATGATACATATAATAAGCACACACATCACACACATACTATACAGCGCACACGACAAATATAACACACAGGTGCTTACACACAACAGACAGTAAGTATAACACACAACATAGACACTAGCTTAGACAAGTTAGAGACAGACCAAGAAATAGAAGAAGACAGACTTGATGATGTACCTATATTGATATTCTATCAAATAAATGTCTGTAATCTATCAAATAACAGAGTTACGTCTGGCTGTTCACAAATAGAAGTCATCTTGATGGACAGACTACAACAACATCAAAGGTATTTCTATACTAATCTATGACTGATTTATTTCTATACTAATCTATGACTGATTTATATCTATACTAATCTATGATTTATTTATTTCTATACTAATCTATGACTGATTTATTTCTATACTAATTCATGATTTATTTCTATACTAATCTATGACTGATTTATTTCTATACTAATCTATGATTTATTTATTTCTATACTAATTTATGACTGATTTATTTCTATAACTAATCTATGATTTATTTCTATACTAATTTATGATTTATTTATTTCTATACTAATCTATGATTTATTTATTTCTATACTAATCTATGACTGATTTATTTCTATACTAATCCATGATTTATTTCTGTACTAATCCATGATTTATTTCTATACTAATCCATGATTTATTTCTATACTAATCTATGATTTATTTCTATACTAATCTATGATTTATTTCTATACTAATCCATGATTTATTTCTATACTAATCTATGATTTATTTCTATAGTAATCTATGATTTATTTCTATACTAATCCATGATTTATTTTTATACTAATCTATGATTGATTTATTTCTATACTAATCTATGACTGATTTATTTCTATACTAATCTATGACTGATTTATTTCTATACTAATCTATGACTGATTTATTTCTATACTAATCTATGACTGATTTATTTCTATACTAATCTATGACTGATTTATTTCTATACTAATCTATGACTGATTTATTTCTATACTAATCTATGACTGACTTATTTCTATACTAATCTATGACTGATTTATTTCTATACTAATCTATGACTGATTTATTTCTATACTAATTTATGATTTATTTCTATACTAATCTATGATTTATTTCTATACTAATCTATGACTGATTTATTTCTATACTAATCTATGACTGATTTATTTCTATACTAATCTATGATTTATTTCTATACTAATCTATGATTTATTTCTCGCCCATGTGGTGCTGGGACTCGAAAGGGGAGCAAAGAATAGTAACACTGCGACCAACATGGCATTTCGTAAAAGGCGACTGAGGTAGGGGCCTAGGAAGCTACCCTAGTAAATAAAAAGCGTCGCAGAAATCAGATGTGCTGGCCTACTTGTAGGCACATAACTTTCACAACGTACACACGCTATTAGGCTTAGATCACATACAAATCACACAGAGTGGTTAACAAGTGGTTGATATGGAGCGTTGGAAGAAGAAGAAAAAGTTAGTCTAAGTACACATTGAGATACATGCTTGGGAGGCTAGGTACACATGAGATACATGCTTGTGAGGCTAAGTACACAATGAGATACATGCTTGTGAGGCTAAGTACACACCGAGATACATGCTTGAGAGGCTAAGTACACACCGAGATACATGCTTGGGAGGCTAAGTACACTGAGATACATGCTTGTGAGGCTAAGTACACACTGATATACATGCTTGTGAGGCTAAGTACACACTGAGATACATGCTTGTGAGGCTAAGTACACAATGAGATACATGCTTGGAGGCTAGTCACACTGAGATAAATGCTTGGGAGGCTAAGTACACACTGATATACATGCTTGGGAGGCTAAGTACACACTGAGATACATGCTTGTGAAATCACAAAACAGTGGTTAACACTGGATTGATGCTGGAGGGTTGAAGAGACAGATATACATGCTTGGAGGCTAGTACACTGAGATAATGCTGAGGCTCAGACACTTGAGATACATGCTTGGGAGGCTAAGTACACAATAGAGATACATGCTTGGGAGGCTAAGTCACACTGAGATACATGCTTGGGAGGCTAAGTACACACTGAGATAAATGCTTGGGAGGCTAAGTACACACTGAGATACATGCTTGGGAGGCTAAGTACACTGAGATACATGCTTGGGAGGCTAAGTAAAACTGAGATACATGCTTGGGAGGCTAAGTACACACTGAGATACATGCTTGGGAGGCTAAGTACACTGAGATACATGCTTGGGAGGCTAGTACACACTGAGATACATGCTTGGGAGGCTAAGTACACACTGAGATAAATGCTTGGGAGGCTAAGTACACACTGAGATACATGCTTGGGAGGCTAGTACACACTGAGATACATGCTTGGGAGGCTAAGTACACACTGAGATACATGCTTGGGAGGCTAGGTACACTGAGATACATGCTTGGGAGGCTAAGTACACACTGAGATACATGCTTGGGAGGCTAGTACACACTGAGATACATGCTTGGGAGGCTAAGTACACACTGAGATACATGCTTGGGAGGCTAAGTACACTGAGATACATGCTTGGGAGGCTAAGTACACTGAGATACATGCTTGGGAGGCTAAGTACACTGAGATACATGCTTGGGAGGCTAAGTACACTGAGATACATGCTTGGGAGGCTAAGTACACACTGAGATACATGCTTGGGAGGCTAAGTACACTGAGATCATGCTTGGAGGCTAAGTACACACTGAGATACATGCTTGGGAGGCTAAGTACACACTGAGATACATGCTTGGGAGGTAGCCTAAAGTACACACTGAGATACATGCTTGGGAGGCTAGACACTGAGATACATGCTTGGGAGGCTAGTCACACTGAGATACATGCTTGGGAGGCTAAGTACACACTGAGATACATGCTTGGGAGGCTAAGTACACTGAGATACATGCTTGGGAGGCTAAGTACACTGAGATGCATGCTTGGGAGGCTAAGTACACTGAGATACATGTTGGGAGCTGACACTGAGATACATGTGAGCTAAGCACACTGAGATACATGCTTGGGAGGCTAACACTGAGATGCATGCTTGGAGGTAGTACACTGAGATGAGCTTGGGAGGCTAGACACTGAGATAATGCTTGGGAGGCTAGGTACACTGAGATACATGTTGGGAGGAGATCGGAGCAATTATGGACATGTCCGATGTGTGATGAAGATAATCCTCAAATGAACAATGAATAATAACCACTATATAACCACTTTATAACCACCATATGACAAGAAAAGCCTGCATAGCTGAGAATCGTCGTACCGTTGAGGCACAGAGAAAACGAGCTGCACGAAAAGACAGAACAGACAACACCCACATGTCTAACCTTGATCATGTATGCCCCACATGTGGTAGGGGATTGTATTCTACTATTGTACTCTATAGTCACCTCCGCACACACCAGAGAGGTGCAGCAGCACATGTCTGAGGCTGTTGTCATCATCACTTGCGATGGACGACTATTACATTACATGCCTATTGATGATATTTCTCTCAAAATTGCTTGATTGGTTATTGGTTACTAAACTGACGGCATTGTACTCCGGGCAGACCCATAGGTGCTCAGTCTCCCTCAAACAGATATCGAAGAGTATGCAGACTGATGGTACCTGTAGCTCGCTGAATAAACACACTCCTCACTATGCTCCTCAGTCATCCAGTCCTACTTGTACAACGGGTAACTCCAAACTGTCTAAATTGCTGGATCGATTCAACATCTATTTTAGTGTCCTCATCCAACAGAGAGTCGCGAAGAGGCCAAACAACATCCCCCTTATCCATCTTCAACTCCCCAACAATCGATGCTATTGATGCAAGCCTGTTCGATCTCTCATTACCGTAAACCACCCGCATGCCCAGGACAGTATATCCACGAAAACTGCTGGAGGTTAGAAACTTCTATAGACGACATCCACTCATCCGAAACCTGCCCTTCTGGATCTTGTGAAGCATCAACTGAGAGTCAGATACAACAACGACCCCAGTAAATGGAGTCCCAGAGAGCCAATGGGGGGCAGCAGTAACGGCCTCAACCTCCATTCTCATACTAGAAGTAGTTGTCCTGTACGCTCCACTTCACTCTGCAACAATCCTACCATGCCCACCTAGCCTAGCCTATCATAGCCTAGCTAAGGAACACCATCCTGACCAAATTGTTGTGAATGTATCAATAGTCATTTCTAGTTTTGAATATCACTAAATTTCTCCCAGCTAATTGACTTTCAAGTCGTCAAGTTAAACATGGATGAAAGCACGACTGGAAACTATACATGCGTGGTGTCAAGGCCAGGGTTCGAACCTTCCGTAAATTGTACAATCAGTTTATTAGTTACTCCTACAGGTAAATTAGTTACTCCTACAGGTAAATTAGTTACTCCTACAGGTAAATTAGTTACTCCTACAGGTAAATTAGTTACTCCTACAGGTAAATTAGTTACTCCTACAGGTAAATTAGTTACTCCTACAGGTAAATTAGTGAGTTCTACAGGTAAATTAGTTACTCCTACAGGTAAATTAGTTACTCCTACAGGTAAATTAGTTACTCCTACAGGCAAATTAGTGAGTTCTACAGGTAATTTATTCAGTTTTTATTGTTGGCTGCGTGACATCTTAGAGTGTTGGCTGTGTGACATCTTAGAGTGTTGGTTGTGTGACATCTTAGAGTGTTGGCTGTGTGACATCTTAGAGTGTTGGTTGTGTGACATCTTAGAGTGTTGGCTGTGTGACATCTTAGAGTGTTGGCTGTGTGACATCTTAGAGTGTTGGTTGACTCAAATATTAGAGTGTTGGTGCAGACAACTGTTAGAGTGTTGACTGTGTGAAATATTAAAGTGACGGGTGTGTGAAATCTTCTTCTTCTTCAAACGCTCCATATCGATAACTTGTTAACCACTCTGTGTGATTTGTATGTGATCTGAACCTAAGAGCGATTGTACGTTGTACCAGTTATGCGCCTACAAGTAGACCAGCATATCCGAGTTCTGCGATGCTTTTTGTTTTACTAGAGTAGATTCTCTAGCTCCCTACATCAGTCACCTCTTACGACATGCCTTGTAGGTCACAGTGGTTCTATTCTTTGCTTCAGTTAAAGGCTCCGGCACCACACGGGCAATGTGAAATCTTGAGGGAGTGTTGATTGTGTGAAATATTAGAGTGTTGATTGTGTGAAATATTAGAGTGTTGATTGTGTGAAATATTAGAGTATTGATTGTGTGAAATATTAGAGTGTTGATTGTGTGAAATATTAGAGTGTTGATTGTGTGAAATATTAGAGTGTTGATTGTGTGAAATATTAGAGTGTTGATTGTGGGAAATATTAGAGTGTTGATTGTGTGGAAATATTAGAGTGTTGATTGCGTGAACTATTAGAGTGTTGACTGTGTGAAATGTAAGAGTGTTGATTGTGTGGAATATTAGAGTGTGGATGCAGTCATAAATTAGAGTTTTTGTGGGGCGATATGTTAGAGTGTTGGTGCTGTCATATGTTAGAGTGTTGATGGATTCATATCTGAGATCGTTGGTTAAACAAATTATTAGAGTGTTGTTGAACCCAAGCATTAGAGTGTTGGTGGAATTGAATAGTATAGTATTAGTGACGTCCTATATTAGAGTGTTGTTGAACCCAAACATTAGAGTGTTGGTGGAGTCAAATAGTATAGTATTAGTGAAGTCATATATTAGAGTGTTGGTGGAGTCAAATAGTATAGTATTAGTGAAGTCATATATTAGAGTGTTGGTGAAGTCAAATAGTATAGTATTAGTGAAGTCATATATTAGAGTGTTGGTGGAGTCAAATAGTATAGTATTAGTGAAGTCATATATTAGAGTGTTGGTGGAGTCAAATAGTATAGTATTAGTGAAGTCATATATTAGAGTGTTGGTGGAGTCAAATAGTATAGTATTTAGTGAAGTCATATATTAGAGTGTTGGTGGAGTCAAATAGTATAGTATTAGTGAAGTCATATATTAGAGTGTTGGTGGAGTCAAATAGTATAGTATTAGTGAAGTCATATATTAGAGTGTTGGTGAAGTCAAATAGTATAGTATTAGTGAAGTCATATATTAGAGTGTTGGTGGAGTCAAATAGTATAGTATTAGTGAAGTCATATATTAAGTATTGTGAAGTCATATATTAGAGTGTTGGAGTCAAATAGTATAGTATTAGTGAAGTCATATATTAGAGTGTTGGTGAAGTCATATATTAGAGTGTTGGTGAAGTCATATATTAGAGTGTTGGTGAAGTCATATATTAGAGTGTTGGTGAAGTCATATATTAGAGTGTTGGTGAAGTCATATATTAGAGTGTTGTAGTCATATATTAGAGTGTTGGTGAAGTCATTATTAGAGTGTTGGTGAAGTCAATATTAGAGTGTTGGTGAAGTCATATATTAGAGTGTTGGTGAAGTCATATATTAGAGTGCTAGTGGGCAATAAATTAGATGTTGATTTCTCATACATTAGAGTAACGTATTAGAGTTTTTGAGTCATATATTGCATTGCTGTTGGGGCATATATTAGAGTAACGTATTAGGTTTTGTGGAGCCATATATTGCATTGCTGTTGGGGCATATATTAGAGTAACGTATTAGAGTTTTGTGGAGCCATATATTGCATTGCTGTTGGGGGCATATATTAGAGTAACGTATTAGAGTTTTGTGGAGTCATATATTGCATTGCTGTTGGGGGCATATATTAGAGTGTTGTTGGTCTCATATGTCAGAGTGGCTGGTGCAGTAATAGTTTCTCAATCAACAGATGATGGGCATGGCACAATGAACATGACCACAAGCCAGGAATGTCAAGACCAGACGCCGCCAATGTTCAAACCTCAGCCCACTGGCATAGTAAGATTAGAGAACGGGAAAACAGGTCGCTTACCTGCGTAGCTAAAGGGATACCTGGACTGTCCTCTCAGGTAAACATTTTGAAATGTAATAAAATATACACACTGGTACTTGTTGTGTTATCAATGTTGTATGTTGTACTTCATTAGATCTGCATACAACATTAGAAATTGTATGTTAATGTCACATATTGGTCTGTATACAACATTAGAAATTGTATGATAATGTCACATATTGCTCTGTATACAACATTAGAAATTGTATGTTAATGTCACATATTGGTCTGTATACAACATTAGAAATTGTATGATAATGTCACATATTGGTCTGTATACAACATTAGAAATTGTATGTTAATGTCACATATTGGTCTGTATACAACATTAGAAATTGTATGTTAATGTCACATATTGGTCTGTATACAACATTAGAAATTGTATGTTAATGTCACATATTGCTCTGTATACAACATTAGAAATTGTATGTTAATGTCACATATTGGTCTGTATACAACATTAGAAATTGTATGATAATGTCACATATTGCTCTGTATACAACATTAGAAATTGTATGTTAATGTCACATATTGCTCTGTATACAACATTAGAAATTGTATGATAATGTCACATATTGCTCTGTATACAACATTAGAAATTGTATGATAATGTCACATATTGCTCTGTATACAACATTAGAAATTGTATGATAATGTCACATATTGCTCTGTATACAACATTAGAAATTGTATGTTAATGTCACATATTGGTCTGTATACAACATTAGAAATTGTATGTTAATGTCACATATTGCTCTGTATACAACATTAGAAATTGTATGATAATGTCACATATTGCTCTGTATACAACATTAGAAATTGTATGATAATGTCACATATTGCTCTGTATACAACATTAGAAATTGTATGATAATGTCACATATTGCTCTGTATACAACATTAGAAATTGTATGTTAATGTCACATATTGGTCTGTATACAACATTAGAAATTGTATGTTAATGTCACATATTGGTCTGTATACAACATTAGAAATTGTATGATAATGTCACATATTGCTCTGTATACAACATTAGAAATTGTATGATAATGTCACATATTGCTCTGTATACAACATTAGAAATTGCAACTTACTTTGCACTAAGGCTTACATTAATAGTATATATTTAGGGAAGGAAGGGGGTATCTGTGGCGTGGGGGTAAGGTTCTCGTCTCTCGCTCGAAAGTAACTCGGTTCGTTCCCTCGTGGAGACATTGTGATATTTATTCAGTGATCTCTGATCTAGATGTAAGTGAGATTACGTTCCTAATCAAATCGTAGACGGACGATACAACATAGACCCTGTGTTGAAGTTGAGCATGTAAAAGAACAATTCTCAGTTGAAAACCGATAAGAATAGGCTGCACAACTGCTGCCCGGAAACAATTCGTTAAAAAAAGATTAAAATTAAAATGTCGAATACAAATTTAAACAATTTTCTTCTTTGAACTCTCAGGAATGATAAGTTTTTTTACCATTTTGCTAAATTTGAGCAGGGGAGTGTACTTTGCTTTCTTGTAGACCCAGAACAATTTCAACAACTGTAGGAGTGTAGTGATATCCTAAGTGTTGCAGAACAACTGTAGAAGTGTAGTGATATCCTAAGTGTTGCAGAACAACTGTAGAAGTGTAGTGATATCCTAAGTGTTGCAGAACAACTGTAGGAGTGTAGTGATATCCTAAGTGTTGCAGAACAACTGTAGAAGTGTAGTGATATCCTAAGTGTTGCAGAACAACTGTAGGAGTGTAGTGATATCCTAAGTGTTGCAGAACAACTGTAGAAGTGTAGTGATATCCTAAGTGTTGCAGAACAACTGTAGAAGTGTAGTGATATCCTAAGTGTTGCAGAACAACTGTAGGAGTGTAGTGATATCCTAAGTGTTGCAGAACAACTGTAGGAGTGTAGTGATATCCTAAGTGTTGCAGAACAACTGTAGGAGTGTAGTGATATCCTAAGTGTTGCAGAACAACTGTAGGAGTGTAGTGATATCCTAAGTGTTGCAGAACAACTGTAGAAGTGTAGTGATATCCTAAGTGTTGCAGAACAACTGTAGAAGTGTAGTGATATCCTAAGTGTTGCAGAACAACTGTAGGAGTGTAGTGATATCCTAAGTGTTGCAGAACAACTGTAGGAGTGTAGTGATATCCTAAGTGTTGCAGAACAACTGTAGGAGTGTAGTGATATCCTAAGTGTTGCAGAACAACTGTAGGAGTGTAGTGATATCCTAAGTGTTGCAGAACAACTGTAGGAGTGTAGTGATATCCTAAGTGTTGCAGAACAACTGTAGGAGTGTAGTGATATCCTAAGTGTTGCAGAACAACTGTAGGAGTGTAGTGATATCCTAAGTGTTGCAGAACAACTGTAGGAGTGTAGTGATATCCTAAGTGTTGCAGAACAACTGTAGGAGTGTAGTGATATCCTAAGTGTTGCAGAACAACTGTAGAAGTGTAGTGATATCCTAAGTGTTGCAGAACAACTGTAGAAGTGTAGTGATATCCTAAGTGTTGCAGAACAACTGTAGAAGTGTAGTGATATCCTACGTGTTGCAGAACAACTGTAGGAGTGTAGTGATATCCTAAGTGTTGCAGAACAACTGTAGGAGTGTAGTGATATCCTTGGTGTTGCAGAACAACTGTAGGAGTGTAGTGATATCCTAAGTGTTGCAGAACAACTGTAGGAGTGTAGTGATATCCTAAGTGTTGCAGAACAACTGTAGGAGTGTAGTGATATCCTTGGTGTTGCAGAACAACTGTAGGAGTGTAGTGATATCCTTCGTGTTGTGTAAACTCCTACTCGGGTAGTGTCTATTGGTGACCGTCCTAGAGTGTCCATTACGACTGAAATGAAAATCGTTGAATGTCTTTTACAGGATTGTAGCCATCAATGAGTCGTCGATTTTATAGACATCACTTATACGTTCAGTAGTTTGCTATTGATTTCTGAACGGCGAGGTCTATTTTTACCGCTCGTAAAAATCACAGGAACGAATTTGCTCGAAACTGCTCGCCGTTGTTTTTGAGCGAGGTGCGCTTCGATGGGTAGACGCTCTAGCAGCACCACTCATTGACCATATTAGACAATCTACATGTGATTATAGTTACTTCTACGATTGTTATAGAACTACCACACAAATATCTACCACACATATCTACCACACAAATATCTACCACACAAATATCTACCACACATAACTACCACACATATCTACCAAACATATCTACCACACATATCTACACACATATCTACACACATAAGAAGTCAATATTTGCTTGAATTCTACAGAACAATGACAATTTTACCATTACGCTTGAAAAACTCTCCTACTATAATCACAAAAGAGATCAAAACGCGTCATCATCAAATACAACAACTCGAGAGCTAGACTCATCTTCCTTTGATTCGGATTCTTCTTCTTCCAATGGTAACGTGAACAATCACTATGAGACATGTGACTATCACACGGAGCACCAGCAGCAGCAGCAACTGTCACCATCAAACTCCATCACAATTGTGTTTCCAAAATTTTATACACATTGTAATGGTATATACTTCTGTAGAGCAGGGTTTGATAACAATGTATGGAACCTCTCTACTGTCTTACTCCTTGCCAAGAAATCAGGTAGGGTTGTCTTGTAAAGTTAGTAATGTCTTGTTTATGTCTACTTTAGTTTAAAGAAGCGACATCATCAACGCTCTCAGAGAAAACATACGCTCTGAAGATTTAAACAAAGAAGCTAAAGGCTATTCTCTATCGGTTGCGCAAGTTATGCATACCGATAGGTGCGACAAGACGGGAAAACCACGAGAGATACCCCAGCAGTAGATACATCAATCAACGCAGTACGGGAGTTGTTGGTCTAGACCAGCGTTTTCCAAAGTGGGTGGTACCGCCCCCCAGTGGGTGCTGAAGCGTTCTAGGGGACGATGTGGGTTCAGGAGAATTTGGGGATGTTCAGGCGGTTAGGGGTCGGTGGCTCCTTAAAGAAGAAATTAATAATAAATATTTTAAAATAAATTATTGTCGTGATTTAATTTATCTTATGCCCGTCTTACACGATCCATTTGTCATCAATTTTCTATTTCATGCATAAAATCATTTGAAAATTGATCATCTATTACACAAATATATATATCAATTTTCTATGCCAAAGAGAAAATAGAGCATGTATATATGTGGAGGGCGTTGGTAAACTGTTGTAATATCGAGGAGGGCGTTACAAAGTTTATGTTGTGCAAAGTGGGTGGTGGACCGAAAAAGTTTGGGAATCTGTGGTCTAGACCATAGATTCCCAAACTTTCGCCCCCCATATAATAACAGTTTGTCAATGCCCCTCCCACATATATAAATGCTCTATTTTCACTTTGACATAAATAATTGATATATATATTTCTGTAATACAAGGCCAATTTTCAAATGATTATATACATGAAATAGAATATTGATGAAAAAAAGGATCGTGTAAGACGGGCATAAGATGAATTAAAATGCAGAATTCAAAATCACGAAAATAATTTATTTTAAAATATTTATAAAAATTTCTTCTCAAGGAGCCACCGACCCCTAATCGCCTGAACACCACCCACCCCCCCTGAAATTTTTATGAACTCACTATCGCCCTCCTAGAACGCTTCAGCGCCCACTAGGGGGCGGTAGCGTCCACTTTGGGAAATGCCGGTCTAGACACACTGAGATACATGCTAGGGAGGAGATCGGAGTAGTTATGGACATGTGCGATGAAGATGAAGATGATCCTCAAATGAACATTGAAGATTATAACAGTTATACGAGGACTATCATCATAGCACTCCAGACATGTCCATAGGTGCTCTCATCTCCACCTCAACAAATATAGCAACGTCCAGCGGTCCAACACGCCAGTTCAGTTATCAGTTATATTAGGACTATCCTCATAGCGCTCCGGACATGTTCATAGATGCTCTAATACCTACGCTTCACCAAATTGTATTCAACATTACTGGCTGACCTACGATTTACAGGCTGACTTACGATTTACAGGCTGACTTACGATTTACAGGCTGACTTACGATTTACAGGCTGACTTACGATTTACAGGCTGACTTACGATTTACAGACCGGCTTACGATTTACAGGATGACTTACAATTGACAGGCTGACTTATGATTTACTGGCTGACTTATGATTTACTGGCTGACTTATGATTTACAGGCTGACAATATTCTTGAAGATGAGTGCAGATCCGGTACGCTCACTAACACAGTGACACTGCAATATAGTGTACATAATGTTCGTCAATCAAATATGATTATAACCACATAGTTATTTCATCCAACAATCAAAATGTAGTATCAGTCAATGGACACGTAGGTGACTTGTCAGTCCGATGCGTGCCTTGAAGAGTCGTGGACAGTGTGGGCATGAGATTGTTGCTACAGTCTGGGACTCGTGTGCACTGGCCTTTTTCTTTTGTCTACGCAGTACTGATGCTGCTTGACGTGCTGCTTCACAGGATTTTGCACCCTTTCGTAGGAGTGAACGCCAGGATGTTCGGTCCCGTGCAGCTTTTCCCAGGTATCAATCTTGATTTCGAAGGATTTTAGAGAGGACTTAAGCGTGTCTTTGAATCTCTTCTTTTGGCCCCATCGGGAGCGTTTGCCACTCGACATTTCACTGTAGAATAATATCTTTGGCATCCTGTGATCAGGAATGCGGACGAGATGTCCCGCCCAGCGAAGTTGCTGTTTTATAAGTATGGTATTAATACTGGGAATACCAGCTCTGTCAAGAACAGTGGTATCTGGGATCTTGTCTTGCCACTTGATTTTCAGCAGCTTTCTTAGACAATTTGTGTGAAAATGGTTCAGCTTCTTAGCATGATGGGTGTAAACAGTCCATGTCTCACTGGCATATAGCAGTACTGGGAGCACTGCGCTCTGTATACATTTAGCTTGGTCTGAAGATTGATACCACCCTTGTGCCAGACATTGGCGTACAATCTACCAAACGAACTGCTAGCCATGGATATTCTGGAGTTCACCTCATCATCTATGTTTACATTTTGTGAAAGTGTGCTGCCCAGGTATGTGAACCTATGTGCAGCTTTCAGTTTGGTACCATTTATCATAATCATAGATTCCTTGTAGTCGTTGCCAGGGGCTGGTTGATACATCACTTCAGTGTTCTCCGTGTTGATCGTGAGACCAAAGTTTGAACATGCTGTGGAGAATTTATTCATGAGATTTTGCAGTTCGACTTCAGAGCCGGCACTTAGTGCACAGTCATCAGCGAACAGAAGATCTCTGATGTTGTAGGTTTTGACCTTTGTTTTAGCTTGGAGCCTCCTTAGATTAAACACTTCGCCGTCGATGCGGTACTTGATGTCGATTCCTGTACTCCCGTCACAGAAGACATCGGTCAACATGGCAGAGAGCATCACGCTGAACAGCGTGGGTGCAAGAACGCATCCTTGCTTAACTCCGTTTGAGACTGGAAAGGGATCTGACAGTACGCCGCTATCCTGGACTCTTGCTTGCATACCATCGTGGAGTTGCCGCACCAGATTTATAAATTTCTGTGGGCAGCCGTATTTCTCCATGATCAACCATAGACCCTCTCTGCTAACAGTGTCGAACGCCTTTGTCAGGTCAATGAAAACTGTGTACAGGTCACGGTGTTGTTCTTGACATTTCTTGCAACTGTCTGATAGCGAACACCATGTCACTGGTACCACGATTACTCCGAAAGCCACATTGACTTTCAGGAAGAAGTCCACCACCTTCGAGATGAGCCGTGAGGCGGTTTAGCATGATTCTGGAGAATATCTTTCCTGCTATTGAAAGCAAAGAGATGCCCCGATGGTTGTTACATGTTTGGCGATCACCTTTACGTTTATATAGATGTATTATTGACGCGTATCCTTGAAATCTTGAGATATTGACTCACTATGCCATATTTGCTCAAAGATCATATGTAGCTTTTCTGTTAGGATCGAACCACCTTCTTTATATATGTCGGCTGGTATTGAATCGGGGCCTGGGGCCTTTCCACAGGAAAGTTGATGAATTGCCTTTTTTGTTTCTACCAGAGTTGGGGTGTCATCCAGCGTTGGATTTAATGTAACTTGGGGCAGACGGCTAATGGCCAAGACACTGATTTTTGAGGTTTGATTTAGTATTCCGTTAAAGTGCTCTGACCAGCGTTGGAGAATTTGGTCTTTTCCTGTAATTAGCGTTTTACCATCTGCGCTCCGAAGAGGAAAAGATTCTGGTGTTGAAGGACTATAGATGGATTTTACTGCTCTGTAGAAGATTTTTAGATCGTGGTTGTCAGCAAATCTTTGAAGCTCGTCTGCTTTGTCTTTTAACCAGGTGTTCCTCATGTTGCGGAGTTTCTGCTGGACACACTTTCGCATGTTGTTAAAAGCGTTTTTCTTGGATGTGGAACTTGGTTCGTTTAAATAGGCTTGGTAGAGTTGGTGTTTCTCATCGAGCAACACCTTTATGTCTTCATATTTTTCGTCAAACCAGTCATTTTGTTTTATGGTAATGGGGCCGAGTACCTCTGTAGCAGTGTTGAAGATCCGCTCTCTTAGCGTTGACCAATTTGATTCAACATTTGGGGCATCAAGCGAAATAGGTTGTAACTGTACTTCCAAGGAGTTTACAAAAGCAGCTTTTGTTGTTGTATGCTTTAGTTTAGCGACATCCAGTTTATGCTGAATCTTTTTGCATAGAGACGTCTGGGTGGTTGAATGCGGAGATTCAGCTTCGATCTAATGAGACGGTGGTCTGTCCAGCATTCAGCACCACACATAGCCTTTGTCACTCGGACATCCTGTCGGTCTTTCTTTCTGACTATAACATAGTCTATTAGATGCCAGTGCTTAGAGCGAGGGTGCATCCAGGATGTTCTATTTCTGGTGGGAGGCGAAAAATGGTGTTAGTGATGAGTAGTCATGTTCTGCGCAGGCCTGGAGAAGTAACAGACCGTTGCTGTTGCATCTTCCTACGCCAAACCTCCCGATGATACCATTCCATGAGATGTTGTCTGAGCCTACTCTTGCATTGAAGTCGCCCAGAATGATGAACTTGTCTGCTTTAGGCGCGGATGCAATGGCTGCATGCAGGTCTTCATAAAACTTGTCTTTGACATCGTCTGTGTTCGTCATTGTTGGTGCATACGCACTGATAATAGTTGCATGCTTCTTTCCTTTTATCAGGGGGATCTTAACCGTCATCAGTCTGTCATTTATTTCCTGGGGTGGCACTGCTATTTTCACAACAAGGGCAGTTTTAATGGCGAAGCCAACACCTGCTTCCCGCCTTTCTTCTTTGCCTCTGCCACTCCAAAAGAATGTATAACCTGCCCCTTTTTTTGCCACGTCTGAAACTGTTTCTAGCGCTCTATGTCATTTTATATTGCGTGCTCGCCAATCAGCTGTGCGCCTCGGTCTGTTCAATCAGGCGGCGCCTCTAGGTCTGTTCACGGCTGTGCGCCTCTCAGGTCTGTTCATCAGCCTGCGCCTCAGGTCTGTTCATCAGGCTTGCGCTCTCAGGTCTGTTCAATCAGGCTGTGCGCCTTCGGCTGTTCAAACAGGGCTGTGGCCTCTGGTCTGTTCAATCGGCTGTGCGCCTCTCAGGTCTGTTCATCAGCTGTGCTTCAGGTCTGTTCAATCAGGCTGTGCCTTAGTCTGTTCACAGCTGTGCGCCTTCAGGTCTGTTCAATCAGGGCTTGCCCTCAGGTCTGTTCACAGGCTGTGCGCTCCGGTCTGTTCAACAGGCTGTGCCTCTCAGGTCTGTTCAACAGGCTGTCGCTCTGGACTGTTCAATCGGCTTGCCTCTCGGTCTGTTCAATCAGGGCTGTGCGCCTAGGCCTGTCATCAGCTGTGACCCCAGTCTGTTCACGGCTGTGCGCCTCAGGTCTGTTCAATCAGGCTGTGCCTTCAGGTCTGTTCAATAAGGCTGTGCGCCTCTCGGTGTTCTAACAGGTGTGCGCTCTCAGGTCTGTTCCAATCAGGGCTGTGTGCCTTCAGGTCTGTTCAACAGGCTTGCGCCTCCAGGTCTGTTCAATCAGGCTGTGTGCCTCAGGTCTGTTCAATCAGGTGGCGCCTCTCAGGTCTGTTCAATCAGGCTGATTGCCTCGGTCTGTTCAATCAGGCTGTGCGCCTCGGGTCGTTCTTACTTCGTTGCAATGTACGCACATTCCATGCCAATATTTAGTGAAAGAACTGCCTCTTCTGCTATTGCTGTTGATGACGCTTAAGTGGTACCACAGCCGCGGTACTGGTTTGGTCGCTCGCCCATAATTAAGGGGTAGTTGAAGATGAATCATGACTAGCGAACAGTTTGATTAAAGTAGGAAGAGTTGCGCTAAACGTCGACTCACTCTCTCCTGTTTCCAACAAGATCCAGTGGCAAGACAAGTCGAGACGACTGGTGGAGGATTCAGGTGCAGTGGATGACCAGGGTGTACTACGTGCCTCACCGTGCTCAGTACGCTCCACAGCGCTTTTCTGGTACTCGCCGTTGTGTCCGTTGAGCCACAGAAGTGGTTTCTTCCGCACCCTCTGTCGAGTCCAGTCTTTACATGCAAGGTAGGCAAGACCTATTTCACCGATTGGTTGTTAACCATCCGGCTACCCTCAGCCTGGTTTGGTTGGCCTGTCAAAGCCATTGCCCATATGATGTCTACTGCCGCATGCTGACAGCTGCTATGAGCAACAGGTGAGAGCTGAATGACAGGTTTGGTCCAATGTTCAGAAATCTGCCCTTAAACGGGCATGAAAGCTTCGTTACAGAGGTACTACCAATCCCTGGCACACCATATCATTTTGGCTTCCTTGCTATGCGCCTTCAGTAGGGTCATCACACTAGTGTGCTGACCCACTTAGACGCGATGCGGCTTGTAGGCGCGAGCTGAACATACTGACCAAAGGTCAGGTCAGCGCGACCTGACTTCCCTTGCGGCAGATCGACACGGATCTGTTTCTCACGACAATGTGTATCTCTTCACGGATAGTGTTTGAACTGTTTTTTCACTGTGATTACTATTCGTTAACAGGCAAAGCTTTTGCACTAGTCCTTTCAAAACGACTACAGAAACTGGCGGAGCGTGTTCTTCCAGAGTCACAATGTGGATTCAGAGCTAGACGGTCAACAACTGACATGATATTTACCCTTCGAGAGCTACAAGAGAAGTGCAGAGAGCAGAGCAAGCCTCTATGTATTGCTTTCGTGGATCTGACTAAGGCATTTGACACAGTCAGCAGGCCAAGTCTTTATAAAATATTGAAGCATATTGGTTGTCCCCCAAAGTTGCTCCAATTGATTGTTTCCTTCCATGAGGGCATGAAAGCCAGCATACAGTTCGATGGCAGCACATCTGATAGTTTTAGGTTAAGAGTGGAATCAAGCAGGGCTGTGTCCTTGCCCCCACTCTCTTTGGTATCTTCTTCGCAGTCCTTTTGAACCACGTCTTAGGGGACGCTGATGGTGATGTTTTCATCCGCACTAGATCGGATGGTTCACTGTTTAACTTGGCTCGCTTAAGAGCCAAGACAAAACGACGGAAATACTTCTCAAGGACCTCCTTTTCGCTGACGATGCTGCCTTAGTCGCCCACAGTGAGACTACACTGCAATGTCTAATTAATAATTTGTCAAAGGCATGCGACCTCTTTTCTCTGACAATAAGTGTCTCCAAAACAGTTGTATTATGTCAGGGAGGTAAGACATCAAATATCACTTTAAATGGAAACCATCTAACACCAGTGTAAAAATTTGATATCTTGGGTCCACGGTCACTGCCAGCCTTTCTCTTGATGAAGAAATCAACGCTCGTATAGGGAGTGCGGCTACTACATTCGGCATACTATCAAAGCGAGCGTGGGACAACAAAAATTGACATTGCAGACGAAAACTCAAATATATCGAGCCTGTGTAATTAGTTCTTTACTATATGGCTCAGAAACATGGACAGCCTACTCAAGACACGAGAGGAGACTTAACATCTTTCACCTTCGATGTCTCCGCAAGATTATGAACATCAGGTGGTACGACAAGATAACCAACTCTGAAGTACTACAAGGTGCAAATCTGCCTTCCATCATGGGCATGCTCAGCAGTAGACGACTAAGATGGTTGGGACATGTGAGAAGAATGGAAACTTATCGCATACCAAAACAAATGTTGTTCTGTAAACTTTCGGAGGAGAAGAGGCACCAGGGCAGACCACTGCTCAGATATAAAGATGTCTGCAAAACCTCAATGAAAAACTTTTCTATAGATCCCAGCACATGGGAGGGACTAGCTGATGACAGAGTTGTGTGGAAAGCCAAATTACGGAAGGGCGCAGAGTCTTTTGAGAAGAGACTTATGTACGAGCTGAACGACAAGAGAGAAAATCGAAAACTCAGAAGTTGTCACAGTAAAACACTTGCCTATTGACCGTCTGTAAAGTTGTCACAGTAAAACACTTGCCTATTGACCGTCTGTAAAGTTGTCACAGTGAAACACTTGCCTATTGACCGTCTGTAAAGTTGTCACAGTAAAACACTTGCCTATTGACCGTCTGTAAAGATGTCACAGTAAAACACTTGCCTATTGACCGTCTGTAAAGTTGTCACAGTAAAACACTTGCCTATTGACCGTCTGTAAAGATGCAGTAAAGACGCATTGAGTCTTGTTGTACAGTAAAACTTGCTATTGAGCCGTCTGAAAAGTTGTCCAGTAAAACACTCAGCCGTCTGTAAGTTGTCACAGTAAAACACTTGCCTATTGACCGTCTGTAAAGATGTCACAGTAAAACACTTGCCTATTGACCGTCTGTAAAGTTGTCACAGTAAAACACTTGCCTATTGACCGTCTGTAAAGTTGTCACAGTAAAACACTTGCCTATTGACCGTCTGTAAAGTTGTCACAGTGAAAACATTACTATTGCCGCTGTAAAGTTCTTGTAACATTGCCTATTGACGTTGTAAGTTGTCAGTAAAACTTCTATTGACCGTCTGTAAGTTGTCCAGTAAAACATTGCTTGACCGTCTGTAAGTTGTCCCGTAAACACTTGCATACGTCTGTAAAAGTTGTACATAAACACTTGCTAGACCGTCTGTAAGATGCAAGGGCCATATACTTTGCTGGACCGTTCTTGTTCAGTGACATTATTTTTGTACAGTGTTATGTTTTCTAGTGAGCTTGCCAGTGACAATTAGTTGATACAAGTGCACTACTGTAAAAGTTACACAGCGGCAGCCTGTTAAGATGGCGGTTATGTTTTCAGCTCTAGTGTACATAGTGTACACTGCAATATAGTGTACATAGTGCACACTGCAATATAGTGTACATAGTGCACATTGCAATATCAATGTGTCTGAATATTAAAATATACTCAATCAAACGGTTAAACATTTAGTCCCATGTTGTAATTTCTGTCAACATTGAGTCCCATATTATAGCTCCTGTCAATATTTAGTCCCATTAAGTCCCACGTTGTAGCATCTATCAACATGTAGTCTCATGTTCTAGCGTCTGTCAACATGTAGTCCCATTAAGTTCCACGTTGTAGCTTCTGTCAATATTTAGTCCCATGTTGTAGCATCTATCAATATTTAGTCCCATGTTGTAGCTTCTGTCAACATTTAGTCCCATGTTGTAGCTTCTATCAACATTTAGTCCCATGTTGTAGCTTCTATCAACATTTAGTCCCATGTTGTAGCTTCTATCAACATTTAGTCCCATGTTGTAGCATCTATCAACATTTAGTCCCATGTTGTAGTAGCTTCTATCAACATTTAGTCCCATGTTGTAGTAATTTCTGTCAACATGTAGTCCCATTTTGTAGCTTCCATCAACATTTAGTCTACATGTTGTAGTACTTCTGTCAACATTTAGTCCTCATTGTGTAGCTTCCATCAACATTTAGTCTACATGTAGTAGTAGCTTCTGTCAACATTTAGTCCCATGTTATGTTTGTGGAGACAATTTGCTGTGTCCTAACGATTTATTAACAGCAAACATACCAATCAACCCAAGTAAGACCACATTTATTGGTAGAGTCAAACGAACTAGTTCTTCCTTATTCTACGGTGCCGACGACATGGACCCAAACAAACACGACCTAATGGATTCTGAAGATAAAGATGATGACAGTGACGAGGAGAAGACAAAACCAAGCATGAAAGGTGTTATCTGGATCGGTGTTATAATTGGCGTGACCTTGCTAGTAGTCTTCATCCTAGTGGCTGTGGCTGGATGGTATGTCTGGCGCAGGCATATGGTACGTATGTTTGATATATTCTTTAATAGTTAAAGTGTACACATGTAGATGTTAAAGTGTACACCTGTAGATGTTAAAGTGTACACCTGTGAGAATGCTAAAGTGTACACACATAGATGCTAAAGGGGAAACCCTTTTTTATACAAAGAGGTAAATAGGATACTACCGTGTTAGTCCCGTATTTTTCATTGACCGTCAGCACACGATGTGGACAACATCACACTGGCCTCCTTGACTACGGTGTCAGCACACGATGTGGACAACATCACACTGGCCTCCTTGACTACGGTGTCAGCACGCGATGTCGACAACATCACACTGGCCTCCTTGACTACGGTGTCAGCACACGATGTGGACAACATCACACTGGCCTCCTTGACTACGGTGTCAGCACACGATGTGGTCAACATCACACTGACCTCTTTGACTGAATTGGCTTCAGACTGTGGTCCAGGTTCAATCTCCACAGTGGGCGGGCACTTGCCAACCATAACGGCTTCTCGGTTGAACTGACCTCAATGGATACTCATGAAAAGTAGTGGAAGTAAAGATGGAGGCTATGGATCCATCAAAAGTAGTGGAAAGTAAGATGGCTCGGGCGTATGGATACCATGAAAAGTAGTGGGAAGTAAAGATGGCCGGCGTATGGATACCATGAAAAGTAGTGGGAAGTAAAGATGCGGCTACATGGATACCATGAAAAGTATGAAGTAAATGGACGCGTATGGATACCATAATAAGTAGTGAAGTAAAGATGGCCGGCACTACGATACCCCATGACAGGAAGTCAAAGATGCCGGCGTCATGGATACCATAAAAGTAGTGCAAATAAACATGGCCGCGTATGGATACCATGAACAAGTCAAGTAAAGATGGCCATCGATGAATACCATGAAAAGTAGTGGGAATAAGATGCGGCATGATGTTGACCCACATTATCCATCATGTGCAGACGGTCAATGAAAAACTACAGGCCTAATCACCTTACTACCTTTGTATACATGTGGTATGACAAGGGTTCATTACCACCTTTTTACCGCCACCATCACCATCACCACCATCACCATCACTATCACCACCATCACCACCACCACCATCACCATCACCACCATCACCACCATCACCATCACCACCACCATCCACCACCATCACTACCTCATCACCATCACCACCATCACCACCATCACACCATCATCATCACCACCACCACCATCACCACCACCATCACCACCATCACCACAATCCATCACCATCCACCATCATCATCCATCACCACCACCACCATCACCACCACCATCACCACCATCACCACCACCATCACCATCACCATCATCACCACTCACCACATCACCATCACCATCATCACCATCACCACCACACCTCACCACCATCACCACCATCCCCATCACCACCACCATCACCACCATCACCACCATCACCATCACCACCACCACCACCATCACCACCATCACCATCACCACCACCACCATCACCACCATCACCATCATCACCACCATCACCATCATCACCACCATCACCATCATCACCATCACCACCACCACCATCACCACCACCACCATCACCACCACCATCATCATCACCATCACCACCACCATCACCATCATCACCATCACCACCACCATCACCATCACCATCATCACCATCACCACCCACCACCATCACCACCACCATCACCATCCCTCACCACCATCCACCACCATCACCACCATCACCACCATCACCACCACCACCATCACCACCATCACCACGATCACCACCACCATCACCATCACCACCATCACCACCATCACCACCATCACCACCACCACCATCACCACCACCATCACCATCACCACCACCATCACCACCACATACCCATCACCATCATCCCCCACCACACACACCATCACCACCATCACCACCATCACCAGCACGATCACCACTACCATCACCACCACAATCACCACCACCATCACCATCACCATCACCACCACCATCACCATCACCACCATTACCATCACCACATTGTCATTTGAGATATCCTCATGTGTTGCACAATCAAGAACACGCACTCACCACCATCACCACCACGATCACCAGCAGCAGCACCATCACCACTACGATCACCAGCAGCAACACCATCACCACCACCATCACCACCACAACCATCACCATCATCACCACCACAACCATCACCACCATCACCACCATCACCAGCACGATCACCACTACCATCACCACCACAATCACCACCACCGTCACCATCACCATCACCACCACCATCACCATCACCACCATTACCATCACCACATTGTCATCTTGTAGATATTCTCAGTGTGTTGCACAATAAGAACACGACACCACCACCATCACCACCACGATCACCAGCAGCAGCACCATCACCACTACGATCACCAGCAGCAACACCATCGCCACCACCACATAATTTGGTAGATAGTCTCAATTCGTTTCTCTATAAGAACACGACACCACCCTCACCACGATCACCACCAGGAGCAGCAGCACCATCCCCAAAACAACACATCTTCTGGTAGTTACTCTTAATTTGTTGGCCAGAAAGAATAGGGCACCTCGGACAAGCGACCTTTCTCTCTCTCGCGATCACCGCCCAGACCGATGTACCAGATTTCCCATAAATTCTATTCATGTGGAAATTTGAGTCATGCAGCCTTAGAATTGGTGTGTTTTACGTCACATCTTCAGCACTATTTGGAGCTCTGCTGCTTATTCTTCGCCGATGTGTAAGGTTTCATCCAGCGTTTACTCGGTTCGCACTCCGTTCTGTAGCCATCTAGTGTTTTTTTACGGTGTGGGACAGCTAGCCCACACCCATCTTCCTTAGTCGCCTCTTACGACATGCTGGCAGGTAACAGTGGTTCTATCCTTTACACCTAATTTGAGCCCGGTAACCACTAGGGCATATACATTTAATAAAACAGTGGAAAACATAAATATGCTTTTGAATATAAATGTTACAGAAGAGTTCTTCGTATATCTTAGACAAAGAAGAAAACAAATAGATCTTTCCAGAAAGAACTCAAAATCAAAGAAAACTGGCTGATGCTACAAATAAGAAAGAGAAAATTGAGATATTTTGGATATATAAAGGACATGAAGGGCTGGAGAAGACCATAATGGAAGGAGACATACCGGCAAAGAGAAGAAGAGGAAGACCACGGAAAGATGGATTCAGGATGTAACTGATGGTTTGAACATGACGGCTGCAGAGGCAGGACATCTGGCCTATGAGAGAGAAATTCCGGAGGACTGTTGGGGTGGCAAAGTTCTGCTCATGACAAGCTATTTGGTGATGATGAACCCTCAGGCAGGACAAGCTATATAGAATCTCTGAGAGAAATCTCAGAAAATATCAACAAATCGTTGTAGGAATTTATATCTATATGGCAGAAGTATATACCACACCTCACACCCACATCCAGACTCCATCATACTCTACAGTATACAGTCTTCTAAAGCAGAACATCAGAAAAGAAGGCGAGAGGAAGACCACGAAAAAGATGGTTAGATGGCATAGCAGAATCCTGTCAAAGAGCAAAAATATCAATCACCCAAGCCACCAGAACAGCGCAAGACAAAAATAGAAAACCACGACACTGGGCAATAACCCGGTAGCAGTGTGACGACACTGAACAACAACCCGGTACCAGTGTGACGACACTGGGCAACATCCCGGTAGCAGTGTGACGACACTGGGCAACAACCCGATAGCAGTGTGACGACACTGGGCAACAACCTGGTAGCAGTGTGACGACACTGGTAACAACCCGGTAGCAGTGTGACGACACTTGGCAACAACTCGGTACCAGTGTGACGACACTGGGAACAACCTGGTAGCAGTGTGACGACACTGGGCAGCAACCCGGTAGCAGTGTGACGACACTGGGCAACAACCCGGTAGCAGTGTGACGACACTGGGCAACAACCCGGTAGCAGTGTGACGACACTGGATAACAACTCGGTACCAGTGTGACGACAAACAAAGAAGAAAAATATGGCATAAGTCAGCTCTGACTGCCCCCTCTCCTATGACCAGCCGGATATGACACCATACTACAGTATAACTCCAGATGTGGTACTTCAAAGTGTGGTTCTACTGTTGGTAAAAATCACAGCTACCTGTTTGTTCACATTGTCTGTCCTTGTGGATAATATGCATATATTTTGAAGCCACAGAGATGTGGTTTTACAGAAGAATGTTGAGAGTTCCATGGACAGCAAAGAAAACAAACGTGGAGGTTTTAAATCAGGCCTGCACACAAGAAGCCTTATCAAAAGAATAAGAATCCGACAATCAAGGTTCTTCGGGCATGTAATGCGAAGTGAAGGTTTAGAACATTTGGTGACTACAGGTAAAATTCAGGAAGGAGAGATCGTGGAAGACAGAGGGAGAAGATGTTGGATGGCCTGACATCATGGTTCGACAAAATATCGACGTCAGAACTGATTACATGCACCAAGCAAAGAGAGTTGTGGAGAGACATGATCGCCTACGCCGGCAGGCATGGCACTTTTTTGATTGATTTTGGTTAAAGTTTGGATGTGTCTGACCGACATGCTGTAGTCATCTAACGGGAACGCAACGTATTCATGTTCTCGGTATAGACCATGTCAAACACAAAGAGTGGTTAACTTGGTTGATAAGGGCGAACACAAACAAAATAACAAATATATTTATAACTCTTGTGTATGTGTGTATATATTTGCATGAATGAGTGTGTCTGTTTATGTGTGTGTCTGGCATGCGCGTGCGTTAGTATGGGTATGTGTATGTCTGTGCATGCGCACGCGTTCGTTTGTGTGGGTATGAGTGTGTGTACGTGTATATGTATATATGTAATGTGTGCATGCTTGTGTGTACGTGTTTGTATATGTATGGGTGCGTGTCAGGTACTCAACACACAACATCACGTCATGTGAAACAACAACTCAACAACACGAATCAAAGCTAAACAGAACAACAACAACAACTTAGACCAACTTCCTTCTGAGACACACAACATCAGTACTTGATATGACAACAAACATCAGTACTTGATATGACATAACAATCTATATTAGTGTCCTCCCTTCCATCAATCCTTTATTTTCAGAACATCCGCAATTCCAGATTCCTAGCACGAAGAATTTCTGGATCCAAAGTTCCCCTCTTCATCAACAAGGCCTCACAGCAGACCGGTGAGCCTAGCGACCTGAGCCTCTAGCGACCTGATCCATCTTTGACCGTCTTCTCTTGTCATCATCACCACCTCGAATTACAACAATATTATATCCATCCATCCATTCATATGTCTATTTGTTCGTCCTTTCGTCTGTCCGCTACCTACCCACCTACCTACCCTACCTACCCACCACTACCTACCTCCTACATACCCACCTACCACCACATACCTAATCTCCTACCTCACATACCCACCTCACCACCCAGTCATCACCTATCCACCGATCCATCTATCCATCCATCCATCTATCCATCCATCTATCCATCCATCCACCTATCCATCCATCCATCTATCCATCCATCCATCTATCCATCCATCCATCCATCTATCCATCTATCCGTCCATCCGCCCACCCGTCTACCCGTCTGTCTGTATGTCTACCTGTCTATCTGTCTGTTTGTCTGCCTGTCGTTCTATGGTTTGGCCTGTAGTTTGTCTAGCCGGTTAGTCTGTAGTCTCGCCCGTGTGGTGCCGGGGCCCGCAAGGGAAGCAAAGAATAATATCGCTGCAACCTACAATGCTTGTCGTAAGAGGCGATTAATGTGGGACGTAGGGATGCTACCTTAGTAAATAAAAAGCAGCTCAGAAATCGGATGTGTGGCCTACTTGTATGCGCATAACTGGCACAATGTACAACGTCTAGGCTCATCACATTTTTTTTGATCAGAGCTCAGATCACATACAAATCACACAGAGTGGTTAACAAGTGGTCGATATGGAGCGTTAGAAGAAGTCTGTAGTCTGTTTTGTCTCTAGTATACATGTCTGGTTATCTGTCTGTCTGTATATACTCCGTCTTTCTACATATTTCTCTATTTGTGGTCTGCTTTCTATCTGTTTGTCTGTAGTCTGCTTGCTAACTAGTCTGTCTGCTTTTCTGTAGTTTGTATGTCTGTCTGATTGTATGTAGTCTATCTCTCTGTATGTAGTCTCTATGTCTGCCTGCATGTAACGTGTCTTTCTGCCTGCAGTCTGGTTGTCTGCCAGCTTGTCTGTCTGTCAGTGTAGTCTGTCTGACCCTTAACCTCTCTTAGACAGACATCAACCAACAATTTCTTGATTATGCAGGAGAAGAGCGAGCTTGAAGAGTTCCCTAGGAAGCATATACGCTTCCTCGACAACATCGGCAAAGGAACATTTGGTACAGTGGTGATGGCAGAGACATACAACCTCCACTCTCAGAAGAAGACCGTCTCCACAGATAAGTGGACAATCGTGGCTGTCAAAATGACTTTAAGTAAGTGTTCTTATATCAACTGTTTAGTCTCTATCTGTGTAGGAGTCTCGACGACACACTAAGCATAGCACTACACGCTTGGAGTCGGGTTTAGCCTCTGTGTAGGAGTCTCGACGACACACTAAGCATAGCACTACACGCCTAGAGTTGGTTTTAGCCTCTATCTGTGTAGGTGTCTCCACGACACACTAAGCATAGCACTACACGCTTGGAGTCGGTTTTAGCCTCTGTGTAGGAGTCTCGACGACACACTAAGCATAGCACTACACGCCTAGAGTTGGTTTTAGCCTCTATCTGTGTAGGTGTCTCCACGACACACTAAGCATAGCACTACACGCTTGGAGTCGGTTTTAGCCTCTGTGTAGGAGTCTCGACGACACACTAAGCATAGCACTACACGCCTAGAGTTGGTTTAGTCTCTATCGTGTAGGTGTCTCGACGACACTCAGCATAGCACTACGCGCCTAGGTTGTTTTAGTCTCTATCTGTGTAGGAGTCTCGACGACACATAAGCATATCACTGCACGTTTGGAGCCGGTTAGAGATCCTTGGGTCTTAACGAAAGCCATGTACCTTCTTCCCCCTCCTCCCAAACCAAGTAAAACAGGAGAAAGGGCAAAATAACCCCATACTTCCTGGGGGTTAGAAAACAAACAAACAAACAAACAAACATATTAACTGTTTAACTTTGTCTTCTAATTCTTCATTGTTTCTGGGTCATGGGGTCATGGGGTCATGGGGTACTGATGAGGATGGATTTCATGTCTTGGGGCGGGGAGGGGCACTGATGGGAAAGATCTTCACTGCATTGTGGAGCTACTGATGGGGAAGATCTTCATGCATTGTGGAGCACTGATGGGGAAGATCTTCATGCATTGTGGAGCACTGATGAGAAAGATCTTCATGCCTTGTGGAGCACTGATGAGAAAGATCTTCATGCATTGTGGAGCACTGATGAGGATAATCTAACCTGATAAGAAAGAGGTGGCCCACGTACCCCAACGTCCAAGACAAACTGTATGGTGTGGCTGCAGTGCTGGATTACTCTAAGCAGAAGTAGCAAATGCTACGGGCCCCACGTTTCTGAGGCCCCGCGCTAGAGCAGAAAATGTTTAGCATTGTAAACTATCAAGCAAGTGTTGATGAATCTCAAATAACATTGATCAAAAGATAGAGTGTCGTAATCAGGTGTACGGACTAGCTTTGAAGATGATAAGTGAGGTCGTAATCAGGTACGGACTAGTTTGAAGATTCAAGGTAGAGTTCTGTTTCGAATTAAGTGTATCAAAGTTGAGATCAAGGGACATGATGGCACAAGATCGTCTAAATAACCTCACCTTAATGAACATTGAATTAATTACTTAGAGAAATTGATTGTCTAGTGTTATCTCTGAATTTGTTCCTCACCTTTCAACTCCCAACGGAGCACAGGTAGTCAACAAACGTCTTCCAGCTCTTCCTCTCTCTTGCCATCCCTTCCAATTCTTTACATGTTTTACCTATCCTTTTAATATCAACCTCCAGCTCTCTTCTCCAGGTCTGTCTATGCCTTTCCCTACTCCTCATTCCCTCCAGGTTCCAAAACAGTGCCTGTCTTGCAATCCTTCCAGCCAGTCTTCTCAAATGTATGTCCTATCCGTCGCCAGCGTCTCTTACTTAGCATTTAGAATTCTATTTTAGTTTATTTAGTATTCTGTGTCTGTTTGTGTTTTTCATGATAAAGGCCTATGGTCGAAACGTTGATTGCTGTTAATTTTCATATTTAATCGTTTACTTTTTCCTAACTTATTCAATACTGTCATTTGCATGTCTTTATCTACATACGGCCCCATTTAATCAGTATTGCATGTCTTTATCTACATACGGCCCATTAATCAAGTAATTTGCATGTCTTTATCACATAGCCATTTAATCAAGTAATTTGCATGTCTTTATCTACATAGCCCATTTAATCAGTAATTTGCATGTCTTTATCTAGGCCCCATTTAATCAAGTAATTTGCATGTTTTATCTATATACGGCCCCATTTAATCAAGTCAGTACAGTTTCAGAAAAAACAATGAACAGCTTAAGAAGGATTTCCTGTCAGAGGTGGCGCTAATGAAGTCCCTACCACCACATATCAACATCATAACACTACATGCTAGTTGTACGGCTCACGGTAAGCACATTTTTCATATTAATAATAACAAAATATGTCATTTGATACTTTGATTGAAACAGAGCCGGTGTTACAGTAAGAACGACTAGGTAAGTTGTCTAGGAAGCAGACCTTAAAGTGCATCACGTGTTACTGTGTTAGCTAGTACACTATATAGCATCGCGTGTTACTGTGTTAGCTAGTACACTATATAGCATCGCGTATTACTGTGTTAGCTAGTACACTATATAGCATCACGTGTTACTGTGTTAGCTAGTACACTATATAGCATCACGTGTTACTGTGTTAGCTAGTACACTATATAGCATCACGTGTTACTGTGTTAGCTAGTACACTATATAGCATCGCGTGTTATTGTGTTAGCTAGTACACTATATAGCATCACGTGTTACTGTGTTAGCTAGTACACTATATAGCATCGCGTGTTATTGTGTTAGCTAGTACACTATATAGCATCACGTGTTACTGTGTTAGCTAGTACACTATATAGCATCGCGTATTACTGTGTTAGCTAGTACACTATATGCATCGCGTACTGTGTTAGCTAGTAATTTGCATCGCGTGTTACTGTGTTATGCATACAGTATAGCATCGTGTTACTGTGTTAGCAAAGTACATATATAGATTTTCTTGAAAGATGCTAGATTAGTGCTGTTCTCGGCAGTACAGTTCGCTCCTGTACCATCTAATATTTATCAGATCCTGATCTCAGTTAGGTGAGATCGGTTCCTAGTCTATCGGAGACGACGATAAATAGTCCGTGTTCATTTGAGCAGTAAAACCTTGACATTTCAAAATCAAAGACAGGCTGAAACCACTGCCGGCAAATTCATTCGAAAGATTCTAAAAAAACTACAAAATATCTTCACCATCTTAAACTTGCATCGGGACCTCACAACTTGCATCGGGACCTCAGTTACAGGATTGGTCATTTACACAGATTTCAGAAGTACAATTTACTCCAGTTGCAATGATGATGGTCCTATATCAACAATCAATCAATCATCGAAAATACCGCCCAGTTTAAGAACTAAGGGTTCTTTACATGTTACGAACGAGACTAACGTTTTATCGTCATCTCATTGATTAGGAACTAGAGAATGTTATACAGTAATACTAATTTACAGTTACATACTAATTTCACAGTTACATACTAATTTCATACAGTTACATACTAATTTCATACAGTTACATACTAATTTCATACAGTTACATACTAATTTCATGCAGTTACATACTAATTTCATACAGTTACATACTAATTTCATACAGTTACATACTAATTTTATACAGTTACATACTAATTTCATACAGTTACATACTAATTTCATGCAGTTACATACTAATTTCATACAGTTACATACTAATTTCATGCAGTTACATACTAATTTCATACAGTTACATACTAATTTCATACAGTTACATACTAATTTCATACAGTTACATACTAATTTCATGCAGTTACATACTAATTTCATACAGTTACATACTAATTTCATACAGTTACATACTAATTTCATGCAGTTACATACTAATTTCATACAGTTACATACTAATTTCATACAGTTACATACTAATTTCATACAGTTACATACTAATTTCATACAGTTACATACTAATTTCATACAGTTACATACTAATTTCATACAGTTACATACTAATTTCACACAGTTACATACTAATTTCATGCAGCAGATGTTCGTTTCGGATGTTATCTATAAACTCTAATAGATATCTCATCATCATCATCAGGGGTCGTCGTAGGCGATCATGGATCTCTACAAATCTCTGTCTCTGGTGTTTGCTATCATCTCAGATGTTGATTCTCGTCCGTGCCATGACGTCAGGCTATCCAACATTTTTTCTCTGTCTTTCTCAGTCTCGTCTACCCTCGATTTTGCCGGCTGTCACAATGTATTCTAAACCTCCCCTCCTCATCAAATGTCCGGAAAATGATGGCAGCCTCTTTATTATATTAATGACAAACTTTCTCTGTGTCTTGACCTCATTCAGCACCTCACATTGTCATTTTAGCAGTCCATGGGATTCTCATCATTCTTCTATAAAACCACATCTCTGTGGCCTCCAGAGATTTTTCGATCTGTGCGTTTACTGTCCATGACGTCAGTATGTAGTTTTGTAGTTTTTTTTCTATGTAGTTTTGTAAAACTACAGTACTTTGTTATTACATATTTCGCATTGCTACATAGTTTTACTGCAGTCTTCAACTATATTGATATTGTTTTGCCATTGCTATATAGTTTTACTGCAGTCTTCAACTATATTGATATTGTTTTGCCATTGCTACATAGTTTTACTGCAGTCTTCAACTATATTGATATTGTTTTGCCATTGCTACATAGTTTTACTGCAGTCTTCAACTATATTGATATTGTTTTGTCATTGCTAAATAGTTTTACTGCAGTCTTCAACTATATTGATATTGTTTTGTTATTGCTACATAGTTTTACTGCAGTCTTCAACTATATTGATATTGTTTTGCATTGCTACATATTTTACTGCAGTCTTCAACTATATTGATATTGTTTTGTCATTGCTACATAGTTTTACTGCAGTCTTCAACTATATTGATATTGTTTTGTCATTGCTACATAGTTTTACTGCAGTCTTCAACTATATTGATATTGTTTTGTCATTGCTATATAGTTTTACTGCAGTCTCCAACTATATTGATATTGTTTTGCCATTGCTACATAGTTTTACTGCAGTCTTCAACTATATTGATATTGTTTTGTAATTGCTACATAGTTTTACTGCAGTCTCCAACTATATTGATATTTTTGTCATTGCTACATAGTTTTACTGCAGTCTTCAACTATATTGATATTGTTTTGTCATTGCTACATAGTTTTACTGCAGTCTCCAACTATATTGATATTGTTTTGTTATTGCTACATAGTTTTACTGCAGTCTTCAACTATATTGATATTGTTTTGTCATTGCTACATAGTTTTACTGCAGTCTTCAACTATATTGATATTGTTTTGCCATTGCTACATAGTTTTACTGCAGTCTTCAACTATATTGATATTGTTTTGTCATTGCTACATAGTTTTACTGCAGTCTTCAACTATATTGATATTGTTTTGTCATTGCTACATAGTTTTACTGCAGTCTTCAACTATATTGATATTGTTTTGTCATTGCTACATAGTTTTACTGCAGTCTTCAACTATATTGATATTGTTTTGTCATTGCTACATAGTTTTACTGTAGTCTTCAACTATATTGATATTGTTTTGTCATTGCTACATAGTTTTACTGCAGTCTTCAACTATATTGATATTGTTTTGTCATTGCTAAATAGTTTTACTGCAGTCTTCAACTATATTGATATTGTTTTGTCATTGCTATATAGTTTTACTGCAGTCTTCAACTATATTGATATTGTTTTGTCATTGCTACATAGTTTTACTGCAGTCTTCAACTATATTGATATTGTTTTGTCATTGCTACATAGTTTTACTGCAGTCTTCAACTATATTGATATTGTTTTGTCATTGCTACATAGTTTTACTGCAGTCTTCAACTATATTGATATTGTTTTGCCATTGCTATATAGTTTTACTGCAGTCTTCAACTATATTGATATTGTTTTGTTATTGCTACATAGTTTTACTGCAGTCTCCAACTATATTGATATTGTTTTGTCATTGCTACATAGTTTTACTGCAGTCTTCAACTATATTGATATTGTTTTGCCATTGCTATATAGTTTTACTGCAGTCTTCAACTATATTGATATTGTTTTGTCATTGCTACATAGTTTTACTGCAGTCTTCAACTATATTGATATTGTTTTGCCATTGCTATATAGTTTTACTGCAGTCTTCAACTATATTGATATTGTTTTGCCATTGCTATATAGTTTTACTGCAGTCTTCAACTATATTGATATTGTTTTGTCATTGCTACATAGTTTTACTGCAGTCTTCAACTATATTGATATTGTTTTGTCATTGCTACATAGTTTTACTGCAGTCTTCAACTATATTGATATTGTTTTGCCATTGCTACATAGTTTTACTGCAGTCTCCAACTATATTGATATTGTTTTGCCATTGCTACATAGTTTTACTGCAGTCTTCAACTATATTGATATTGTTTTGCCATTGCTACATAGTTTTACTGCAGTCTTTAACTATATTGTATTGTTTTGCATTGCTATATAGTTTTACTGCAGTCTTCAACTATATTGATATTGTTTTGTCATTGCTATATAGTTTTACTGCAGTCTTCAACTATATTGATATTGTTTTGTCATTGCTACATAGTTTTACTGCAGTCTTCAACTATATTGATATTGTTTTGTCATTGCTACATAGTTTTACTGCAGTCTTCAACTATATTGATATGTTTAATACATTGCACATAGTTTAACTGCATTACTATATATATTGTTTGTATTGCTACATAGTTTTATGCAGTCTTCAACTATATTGATATTGTTTGTCATTAGCTCATAGTTTTCTCGTCTTCACTATTTGATATTGTTTGTCATTGCTACATAGTTTTATGCAGTCTTCAACATATTGATTGTTTTTATTGCTACATATTTTACTGAGCTTCAACTATATTGATCATTCTTTTGTTATTGCTAGATAGTTACTGAGTTTCAACTATATTGATATTGTTTGTCATGTAAAATTTTACTGCATTCAACTATATTGATATTGTTTGTCATTGACTACATATTATACCAGTCTTCAACTTCATTGATATTGTTTTGCCATTGCTATATAGTTTCTGCAGTCTTCACTTGATATTGTTTGTCATTGCTACATAGTTTTACTGCAGTTTCCAAACTATATGATATTGTTTTGTCATTCAGCATGAGTTTTACTGAGTCTTCAACTTATTGATATTGTTTTGTCATTGTACATGTTTTACTGGTCTTCAATATATTGATTTGTTTTGTCATCTCATGTTTTATCAGTCTTCAACTATGTTGATATTGTTTAGTCTTGCTACATAGTTTTATGTAGTCTTAACTATATTGATATTGTTTGTCATTGTAAATAGTTTTTTCGTCTTCAACTATATTGATATTGTTTGTCATTGCTATGTTTTACTGCAGTCTTAACTATATTGATATTGTTTGTCATTTTGATAGTTTTACGCAGTCTTCAACCCATATTGAAATTTGTTTTGTCCATTGCTACATAGTTTACTGAGTCTTCAAATTATTGAATTTTTGTCATTGCGAACATAGTTTTACTGAGTCTTCAACTATATTGAATGTTTGTCATTGCACATAGTTTTACTTATCTTAACTATATTGATATTGTTTTGTCATTGCTATATAGTTTTACTGCAGTCTTCAACTATATTGATATTGTTGTTGTGCTACATAGTTTTACTGCAGTCTCAACTATAATTGATATTGTTTGTCATTCCATGTCTCTGCAGTCTTCAACATATGATATTGTTGCCATGCTATATAGTTTTATGCTATCTCAACTATATTGATATTGTTTTGTCATGTAACTAGTTTACTCGTCTTCAACTATATTGATAGTCATGTATATAGTATGAGCTCAACTATATTGATATTGTTTAGCTATCTTAAACTGTCTCTAATTGAAGTGTTTGTCATGCTACATAGTTTATAGTATATGTGATTTGTTTGTCATTGGACTATACTGAGTCTATCACATTGATATTGTTTTGCCATTGCTACATAGTTTTACTGAGTTCCAATATATTGATATTGTTTTGCCATTGTACATAGTTTTATGCAGTCTTCAACTATATTGATATTGTTTTGTCATTGCTACATAGTTTTACTGCAGTCTTCAACTATATTGATATTGTTTTCCATGCTATATAGTTTTACTGCAGTCTTCAACATATTGATATTGTTTTGTCATTGCTATATAGTTTTACTGCAGTCTTCAACTATATTGATATTGTTTGTCATTGCTAAAAGTTTTACTGCAGTCTTCAACTATATTGATATTGTTTTGTCATTGCTACATAGTTTTACTGCAGTCTTCAACTATATTGATATTGTTTTGTCATTGCTACATAGTTTTACTGCAGTCTTCAACTATATTGATATTGTTTTTTATTGCTACATAGTTTTACTGCAGTCTTCAACTATATTGATATTGTTTGTCATTGCATAGTTTACTGCAGTCTTCAACTATATTGATATTGTTTTGTCATTGCTACATAGTTTTACTGCAGTCTTCAACTATATTGATATTGTTTTGTCATTGCTACATAGTTTTACTGCAGTCTTCAACTATATTGATATTGTTTTGTCATTGCTACATATTTTACTACAGTCTTCAACTATATTGATATTGTTTGTTATTGCTACATAGTTTTTCTGCAGTCTTCAACTATATTGATATTGTTTTGTCATTGTACATGTTTTACTGCAGTCTTCAACTATATTGATATTGTTTTGTCATTGTACTAGTTTTACTGCAGTCTTCAACTATATTGATATTGTTTTGTCATTGCTACATAGTTTTACTGCAGTCTTCAACTATATTGATATTGTTTTGTCATTGCTACATAGTTTTACTGCAGTCTTCAACTATATTGATATTGTTTTGTCATTGCTACATATTTTTACTGCAGTCTTCAACTATATTGATATTGTTTTGTTATTGCTACATAGTTTTACTGCAGTCTTCAACTATATTGATATTGTTTTGTCATTGCTACATAGTTTTACTGCAGTCTTCAACTATATTGATATTGTTTTGTCATTGCTACATAGTTTACTGATCTTCAACTATATTGATATTGTTTGTCATTGCTATAGTTTTACTGCAGTCTTCAACTATATTGATATTGTTTTGTCATTGCTACATAGTTTTACTGCAGTCTTCAATTATATTGATATTGTTTTGTCATTGCTCACATAGTTTTACTGCAGTCTTCAACTATATTGATAGAAAAAAAAGCCAAAAAGCCTACATAAAGAGGAAAAGAGAGTGCAGAGACCATCCTCTGCATGAGCTCCCGTCCGTTTCACTTAGAAACTGTGGCGGGAAAAGACCATTACAGCTACAACAGACGTTGTTATTAAGCCTAGAAGAAAATACGTGACGTTAAAACCTATCATCTCCTGAGAGAAAAAAACAACAATGATGATATCTTCCCACAGAAAACCCGTGTACAATCCTTCGATTACAATACCTCATGAAGCTGTCACCGACTTCGTTTTATTTGTTATTCTATTTACTGTGGATCAGTGGCGGTTCGTCATTAAGGGCCAGTGGTGATGGGTTCACCAAAAATAATGTATAACGTGTATTTATTAAAATTAAAGCATGAGCCGCCACTGATGTGTATAATCCCTGGGATTGTATTTTCCTTGTATCATCTGTCTCTAATGGTCTTAATTACGTGTCCGTCTGTTGACATCTCTGTTTATATTACCTCCCGCGTTTAGTTTAGTTTCGTATTTTGTAACCTTAATGACTTCCATTCAGCAGTAAATGTTTACGTATACACAAACGATATGGCCGGGCTATTTTTAAGTGAGAGACTATGTTGTTGATTTATTTTGATTGTTTTAGTCAACAACCTGATGTAAGTGAAATTTGTTTTGTCCAAATTGCGCTAAAATACAAGTGCACTTTCTGATTTTTTCGGAAATAGACGAATTGGAACAGTGACAGTGTTCCATATCACATATTCTATTTATCTTATCTTAACCACATTTGCCGTGAAGGTCGCGGAAGAGTTAGTTTCTATCTTGTGCCATGCGTGTTGTGCTTGATGTTTTCAGTCTATGCTTTCGCATGGAACTCTGAGATGTTATCTATCCATCGTGCTCTTGGCCTGCCTCGTGCTCTGCGCCCTGAGTGTCGAATACCTATGCTACTAACTATTAGTAAGTTTAGTAGTAGTATTTGAGTGAGAGTACTCTTTCTCTCGAGGAACCATATCATGCCATAGCCAAGTCTATAGTATAGCCCAGCTGTCATGAAATTTCCGAGCTATCTAAACTGTCTCAATGAAGTGTGTGGCACGCCACTACTGTATAGTATAGGTGATTCTCAGTTCTGTTGGGGGACTATGTGAGTACTATCTACGATGTGGGAGTGTACGATGTGGGAGTGTACGATGTGGGAGTGTACGATGTGAGTGTACGATGAGAGTGTACGATGTGGAGTGTACTGGATGATGTGGAGTGTACGATGTGGGAGGTAGATGAGGCGATGTGGGAGGTACGATGTGGAGGTAGTGTGAGGCGATGTGGGAGTGAGACTTATATATCAGGATGTAGCCGACTTCGTTTTGTGTGCGAAATGCGCTCGCATCCTCGAAAAGTCCGTGACCTATGTTCCGGTTGCCAGAAAAGAATTGGCTGTTTGATTGATTGACTGAATGATTGAATTGATTGTTTGTCACAATTTTGTCACTCAAACAATGATGCAGGTCTCACAAGATGAAGATGAGGTTGCATCTTCTAGTCAAGCGTTTTGCTCTCTGCTTCTTTGATTAGTATTGTTATAAGAGACTGTCAATATCAGCAACACTCCAACAGCAACACTCTAAAAGCAACACTCTCACCTTAGATACAGCCGAATTTGGCCACTGTTTTCTATTGTCAATTCCCAGGTGGAAGATCTAGTTGGTTGTCCAATCTTGTTTGTTAAGCGTAGGGATGGGAGCTTTAATTTGCGTTCTAGGGCTAGATGAGTCGCCCTTGTTGTGTTATATCCGTGTTTATGTAGTGTGGTCTTGATATTGTCTATCCATCTTTTTCTTGGTCTTCCCTTAGCTCTAGTACCTGATCTCTTTTTATTGTATGTTGTTATTGGTGGTTGGTTGTATTTCATTCTCATTAAATGTCCAAACCACTGCATTTGTTGTCTTTCGATGTATTCGGTGCATGAAGTTATTCGGTGCTTTCTGTGACGACTGTTTCCCGTGTTTATGTATATCTAACTCTAATATTGGGCCAGATAACTGACCACGGAAAACCTGACCTAGTTTTGAGTTGTGGGCTGGATAATGTATATGTTTGATAGAACACTGCAAGCTTTTTTGCAATTTTACTCAATTCTGTGAGTCTATGGTTATTTATTGTGAAAATATTCTAATATTGATATTCCTTATTGTTAAACTTAACTTGTTGCATAATATAACTTGATTTAGCATTTTGTGTTCATTTTAAAATGAATTCGTCTATTTACAACAATACTGGAATACAAGATTGTGGTTAAATTTTCTAGATTATTTACCTGAGTCCGTTGGCCGTATTTAGAGTTGGCTGTGGAATATGTCAAGTATCATCAAATCTTGATTACATTGTACATACATCCTAACTTATATGTACATGGGGTCTTTCAGTTGGTCTCTTTCCATGGATCAGTTCTCCATAAAATAGATCCTTGGAAAATTTATCATCTTCCTTGGTCGAGATGGTACTCAGTCACATGAGACATCTCTTCTTGAAAACATTTGGAATTTCAGTTATTTCATTATTTCATTAGTATGATAATTCTTTATGCAAACCCTATGTCATGGCCTACTACATGTAATAATGAATTCACCCTCACACATTATACATCAAACTGACATTATACATCAAACTGACATTATACATCAAACTGACATTATACATCAAACTGTCATTATACATCAAACTGACATTATACATCAAACTGACATTATACATCAAACTGACATTATACATCAAACTGACATCATACATCAAACTGACATTATACATCAAACTGACATTATACATCAAACTGACATTATACATCAAACTGACATTATACATCAAACTGACATTAACATCAAATGCATCATATATCAATTGACATTATACATCAAACTGAATATCTCAACTGCTTATATACAATCTGGACATTTATCAAACTGATTTCATAACTGACATTATCATACTAATCATATATCAAAACATTATACATCAATGACTCATACATAACGAAACTAATCAACTGACATTATACATCAAACTGACATTATACATCAAACTGACATTATACATCAAACTGACATTATACATCAAACTGACATCATACATCAAACTGACATCATACATCAAACTGACATATAATCAAACTGACATCATATATCAAACTGACATATACATCAAACTGATATCATACATCAAACTGACATTATACATCAAACTGACATCATACATCAAACTGACATCATACATCAAACTAAATACAAATAAAAGTGAGGACAAATAAATTGAAAGTAAAAACCTTACAATTTAGTCAGTGATGTTCTATGACTTGGAAAAGTAAAACTCTTACAATTTAGTCATTGATGTTCTATGCTTGAAAAGTAAAACTTACAATTTAGTCATTGATGTTCTATAGCTTGAAGCATGGAGGACAACAAAAGAAACCATCAAAACTACAGACCTTCATAAATGAATGTTGACATAGAATAGAGACACTGAGATGCTATGATAAGATTGTTCATTGTTCATTTTAGGATGATCTTCATTGGACATGTCCATAATTGCTTCGATCTCCTCCCAAGCATGTATCTCAGTGTGTTTAGGCTAACAACTTCCGTTCTGTGTTGATTGATGTATCTACTGGGTTTTCCCCTCGTGGTTTTCCCGTCTTGCCGCACCTATCGGTATGAACAACTTGCGCAACCGAGATAGAGATTACCCTTTATCTTCTTCGTTGAAATCATCAGAGCGTATGTTTTCTCTGAGAGCGTTGATGATGTCGCTTCTGTCCATAGAAGACCCATTTTGAATCTCAGCATTACCCGCCAGTGCATCTGCTCTCTCATTGCCCTTCATCCCAGCCTGACCAGGGACAAAGATGATAAGATTACAAACGAGGAACTCAGAGAAAGAACTAAGCAGATACCAGTAAAGAAAGAGCTACGGAAGAGACGCTGGCGATGGATAGGACATACATTGAGAAGGCCGACCGGAAGCATTGCAAGACAGGCAATGTTTTGAAACTCACAGGGAACGAGGTATTGGGGAATGCCTAGACAGACCTGGAGAAGAGAGCTGTAGTAGGGGAATGCCTAGACAGACCTAGAGAAGAGAGCTGTAGGCTGATATTAAAAGAATAGGTAAAACATGGAAAGAATTGGAAGGGATGGCAAGAGAGAGGAGAAGAGCTGGAAGAAGTTTGTTGAAGACCTGTGCTCGAAGGAGTTGAAATGTGAAGAAGAAGAAGAACATAATTCTTGTAGTATAATTCTTGTTACAGAAATGAATAATTTTATGAAATAATCAGATTTATTTGTTAATGAAATGTTCATGAGCAATATTAAAATGAAATCCCCACAATTCTCCTTATGTTTCTCAGATCCTTATCTGATGATCTTGGAATACGCTGAACATGGAGATTTAAGAAAGTATTTACTAGAACATCGTACAGAGAGAAACTATGCTAATGCTGCTTACTGTACTTACGGAGTTGGAAACAAGAAGGCTGGCAACTATTATTCAACTTCATGTAACCTCAACTCTGCTGCTGGTAACAATAAGGAGAAGAGATATGACAATACGTAAGTCTATACACAGCCTCTTCTAGTTAGAGTCTTTCTCACTCTTCGCCCCTATACATAAGTTTATACACAGCCTCCTCTAGTTAGAGTCTTTCTCACTTTTCGCCCCTATACGTCAGCAACCAAGGATTTCCAAGCCCTTCTATTCAAGACCATCTTTTCCAGATCTCTCCACTCTCTTCCAATTTTCTTACCATCTCCCGCCTTTATTTGCTCCTAGATCTTCTCTGGATATCTTCCAGGTTGAAAGAATGTGAGTCAGCAGTACAAAAGAATGTGAGTCAGCAGTACAAAAGAATGTGAGTCAGCAGTACAAAAGAATCTGAGTCAGCAATACAAAAGAATGTGAGTCAGCAGTACAAAAGAATGTGAGTCAGCAATACAAAAGAATGTGAGTCAGCTACAAAGAATGTGAGTCAGCAATACAAAAGAATGTGAGTCAGCATACAAAGAATGTGAGTCAGCAGTACAAAAGAATGTGAGTCAGCAGTACGATGGATTTCATGCCCTTCATGTCGATTTTCCAGGTCTTCTACGTTGTCACTAATTTACTTCAGTCCTTTATGTTAGCCCTTTCTAATCTTCGGAGTCTTGTACTGGTAAGTATTAACTACTTGTCGAGGTCACTTGGTGTACTCGGTTGTCGAGTCTATTAATTTCACTTGCAGGTCCTTGTTACTGTTGTCAGAGCTATTAATTTCTACTTGCGAGGTCCTTGTTACTCGGTTAGTCAGAGCTATTAATTTCTACTTCGAGGTCCTTTTACTGGTTGTCGAGCTATTAATTTACTTGCGAGGTCCTTGTTACTCGGTTGTCGAGCTATTAATTTCTACTTGCGAGGTCCTTGTTACTCGGTTGTCGAGCTATTAATTTCTACTTGCGAGGTCCTTGTTACTGGTTGTCGAGCTATTAATTTCTACTTGCGAGGTCCTTGTTACTCGGTTGTCGAGCTATTAATTTCTACTTGCGAGGTCCTTGTTACTGGGTTGACGAGTTATTAATTTCTACTTGCGAGGTCCTTGTTACTCGGTTGTCGAGCTATTAATTTCTACTTGCGAGGTCCTTGTTACTTGGTTGTCGAGCTATTAATTTCTACTTGCGAGGTCCTTGTTACTCGGTTGTCGAGCTATTAATTTCTACTTGCGAGGTCCTTGTTACTTGGTTGTCGAGCTATTAATTTCTACTTGCGAGGTCCTTGTTACTGGTTGCAGCTATTAATTTCTACTTGCGGGGTCCTTGTTACTTGGTTGACGAGTTATTAATTTCTACTTGCGAGGTCCTTGTTACTCGGTTGACGAGTTATTAATTTCTACTTGCGAGGTCCTTGTTACTCGGTTGTCGAGCTATTAATTTCTACTTGCAGTCCTTGTTACTGGTTGCAGTATAATTCTACTTGAGTCCTTGTTACTCGGTTGCGAGCTATTAATTTCTACTTGCGAGGTCCTTGTTACTCGGTTGTCGAGCTATTAATTTCTACTTGCGAGGTCCTTGTTACTCGTTGCGAGCATTAATTTCTACTTGCGAGGTCCTTGTTACTCGGTTGTCGAGCTATTAATTTCTACTTGCGAGGTCCTTGTTACTCGGTTGTCGAGCTATTAATTTCTACTTGCGAGGTTCTTGTTACTCGGTTGTCGAGCTATTAATTTCTACTTGCGAGGTTCTTGTTACTCGGTTGTCGAGCTCTTAATTACTCGTTGCGAGGTTCTTGTTACTCGGTTGTCGAGTCCTTGTTACTCGGTTGTCGAGGTTCTTGTTACTCGGTTGTCGAGGTTCTTGTTACTCGGTTGTCGAGGTTCTTGTTACTCGGTTGTCGAGGTTCTTGTTACTCGGTTGTCGAGGTTCTTGTTACTCGGTTGTCGAGGTTCTTGTTACTCGGTTGTCGAGGTTCTTGTTACTCGGTTGTCGAGGTTCTTGTTACTCGGTTGTCGAGGTTCTTACCGGTGTAGGCTTCCGGTTGTCGAGGTTCTTGTTACTCGGTTGTCGAGGTTCTTGTTACTCGGTTGTCGAGGTTCTTGTTACTCGGTTGTCGAGGTTCTTGTTACTCGGTTGTCGAGGTTCTTGTTACTCGGTTGTCGAGGTTCTTGTTACTCGGTTGTCGAGGTTCTTGTTACTCGGTTGTCGAGGTTCTTGTTACTCGGTTGTCGAGGTTCTTGTTACTCGGTTGTCGAGGTTCTTGTTACTCGGTTGTCGAGGTTCTTGTTACTCGGTTGTCGAGGTTCTTGTTACTCGGTTGTCGAGGTTCTTGTTACTCGGTTGTCGAGGTTCTTGTTACTCGGTTGTCGAGGTTCTTGTTACTCGGTTGTCGAGGTTCTTGTTACTCGGTTGTCGAGGTTCTTGTTACTCGGTTGTCGAGGTTCTTGTTACTCGGTTGTCGAGGTTCTTGTTACTCGGTTGTCGAGGTTCTTGTTACTCGGTTGTCGAGGTTCTTGTTACTCGGTTGTCGAGGTTCTTGTTACTCGGTTGTCGAGGTTCTTGTTACTCGGTTGTCGAGGTTCTTGTTACTCGGTTGTCGAGGTTCTTGTTGCTCGGTTGTCGAGGTTCTTGTTACTCGGTTGTCGAGGTTCTTGTTACTCGGTTGTCGAGGTTCTTGTTACTCGGTTGTCGAGGTTCTTGTTACTCGGTTGTCGAGGTTCTTGTTACTCGGTTGTCGAGGTTCTTGTTACTCGGTTGTCGAGGTTCTTGTTACTCGGTTGTCGAGGTTCTTGTTACTCGGTTGTCGAGGTTCTTGTTACTCGGTTGTCGAGGTTCTTGTTACTCTGTCGGTTTGTCCGAGGTTCTTGTTACTCGGTTGTCGAGGTTCTTGTTACTCGGTTGTCGAGGTTCTTGTTACTCGGTTGTCGAGGTTCTTGTTACTCGGTTGTCGAGGTTCTTGTTACTCGGTTGTCGAGGTTCTTGTTACTCGGTTGTCGAGGTTCTTGTTACTCGGTTGTCGAGGTTCTATCGTTGTCAGGTCTGTTGCTCGTAGGTTCTTGTTTCTGGTTGTCGAGGTTCTTGTTACTCGGTTGTCGAGGTTCCTTGTTACTCGGTTGTCGAGGTTCTTGTTACTCGGTTGTCGAGGTTCTTGTTACTCGGTTGTCGAGGTTCTTGTTACTCGGTTGTCGAGGTTCTTGTTACTCGGTTGTCGAGGTCCTAGTTACTCGGTTGTCGAGGTTCTTGTTACTCGGTTGTCGAGGTTCTTGTTACTCGGTTGTCGAGGTTCTTGTTACTCGGTTGTCGAGGTCCTTGTTACTCGGTTGTCGAGGTTCTTGTTACTCGGTTGTCGAGGTTCTTGTTACTCGGTTGTCGAGCTATTAATGTCTATGGTTGTGGTTTCTGTAGTTATCTAGTGTCTTTTTACGAGGTGGTGTAGCTAGCCCATCTACCAACCTCCTTAGTCGCCTCTTACGTCATGTGTGGCAGGTAACAGTGGTACTATTCTTTATACCCCATCTTCTTCTGAGATCAACTTCTGGTATGTGCCACTTTTCTGGTATGTGTCATAAACAGGGTAGTGTGCTTGAGGTCTTCACCGGGCCCCCATACTTTGTTTTTAAGGGTTGTTTCTATTGGCCAGATCTCCATTCTCCCACTGCTCAGGCTGTGGAAGTCTTGCAAGATGTGCTCTGGGGACTGCTTTGATGCTCCATAGATGCAGACAGCGAGACCAATTACATGGAACTTAACACTTCTAATTTTGGCCCAGGCAGCCACTCGGGCGCCCCAGTAGTCATAAGATAGTTATTTTCAAGTGAAAATTGCCAGAAATCAGACCACTCGTGTCACATGATCACTCGTGTCACATGACCACTCGTGTCACATGACTCTTGCATTCCATTTGTGTTAGATAAAGATGAATTCATTTAAAAAATAATAATAAAGTTTGTGAGAACAAGGTTATATTATATCATCAGTTTTAATTGAATGCTGAGCAATATCAAGTATTGACTATATGTGGTATCTGATCAACTACTGATAACATATGTTATTAGAAAACAGATTATGTTGGGTTTCAGTTTGGAATATCTTCATTACACTCCGGACAAGTCCATATGTGCCACGATCTCCTTCGCAATATCTCCAACAGCGTCCAGCGACTGACCTTATCAGTTCGATGTTGATTGATGAGCCTACTCATATACCTGTTGTGCTGTTCTTATCTGGTCACTCCAATCTTCAAGCCCAACTCTTGCAATCTAGTATACTCTATTCTATTGGGTATACTCTATTCTATTGGGTATACTCTATTCTAACACTAAAATCGATGTTGAATCGATCAAGCGATTTAAGCAGTTTGGAGTTACCCGTTGTTCAAGTCGAACTGGATGCCTGAGAGGCAGAGTGAGAGGTGTGTTTAATCAGCGAGCCACAGGAACCATCAGTATGCATACTCTTCGATATCTGTTGGGGAGACTGAGCACCTATGGGTCTGCCTGGAGTGCAATGACGTCAGTTTAGTAACCAATAACCAATAACCAATAACCAATATTCTGTTGGGTATACTCTCAGAAGAAATGATCACAGAATCACAACGCATGCAAAAGAGTTCAAGAAATAAAGGATGCCCAGAAACAAACTTTTAAAGCGGATGTACTGATCTACTTGTTGGCGCATAACTGGCACAATGTACAATCGCATTTAGGCTCAGATCACATACAAATCACATAGAGAGGTTTATACAAACCACATAGAGAGGTTTATACAAATCACATAGAGAAGTTTATACAAATCACATAGAGAGGTTTATACAAATCACATAGAGAGGTTTATACAAATCACATAGAGAGGTTTATACAAATCACATAGAGAGGTTTATACAAATCACATAGAGAGGTTTATACAAATCACATAGAGAGGTTTATACAAATCACATAGAGAGGTTTATACAAATCACATAGAGAGGTTTATACAAATCACATAGAGAGGTTTATACAAATCACATAGAGAGGTTTATACAAATCACATAGAGAGGTTTATACAAATCACATAGAGCGGTTTATACAAATCACATAGAGAGGTTTATACAAATCACATAGAGAGGTTTATACAAATCACATAGAGAGGTTTATACAAATCACATAGAGAGGTTTATACAAATCACATAGAGAGGTTTATACAAATCACATAGAGAGGTTTATACAAATCACATAGAGAGGTTTATACAAATCACATAGAGAGGTTTATACAAATCACATAGAGAGGTTTATACAAATCACATAGAGAGGTTTAACAAGCGGTCGATATGACGAGTTTGAAGAAGAAGAAAATTTATCTAACAATTGACAATGTCTGCATTTTAATATCAATTTGTCTGTTCTCTCTCCTCCTCCTTCCTGACACATTGACTTTATTATCAATGTGTCTGTTCTCTCTCATCCTCCTCCCTGACACATTGACTTTATTATAAATTTGTCTGTTCTCTCTCCTCCTCCTTCCTGACACATTGACTTTAATATCAATTTGTCTGTTCTGTCTCCTCCTCCTTCCTGACACATTGACTTTATTATCAATTTGTCTGTTCTCTCTCCTCCTCCTCCCTGACACATTGACTTTAATATCAATTTGTATGTTCTCTCTGCTCCTCCTTCCTGACACATTGACTTTATTATCAATTTGTCTGTTCTCTCTCCTCCTCCTTCCTGACACATTGACTTTAATATCAATTTGTCTGTTCTCTCTCCTCCTCCTTCCTGACACATTGACTTTAATATCAATTTGTCTGTTTTTTATCTTCCCCCTGACACATTGGCTAGTAGCGCAAGTGAGAAAAATACAGCAATCTAGCGACGACGGAGTGTGATCTGATTACATCACGTGATGTCATGTCGTTTGCTTTGCAGATTTGTAGAGGACTGGATCATTTAGCCAAAAATAAGGTAGGAATGTAATACTATGTAGCGTCTGGCCGAGTGGATTAGAGCGTGGCTCCCATGTGGGAGGTCTGGGTTCAAGTCACGGTAAGGACATTTCTGTTGTGGGCTCAAGTAGTAGCATGTCCCTTGCGGAACGTCGCATTCATCACAACCCCCGCCTGATAAGCTTTCTATCACAGCCCCCGCCTGAAAAGCTTTCCATCACATCCCCCGCCTGAAAAGCTTTCTGTTTTGCAAGTTCTCCCGCCTCTTCTAGCGTCATGTTCAATGTTTCTTTAATGTCCTGCTGCCACTTTCGTCTTGGTCGTCCCCTGCCTCATGCTCCAGGAACCATGCCTTCCATTACCGTTCTCTCCACACCACTGTGACGTTTAACATGGTCAAAATATTTCATCGTCCGGGACATGATGTTATTTATGAACCAATGTTCCTTGATATGAAAGTTTTCTAGGATGTCTTTGTTTCTTTTCTTCTCTGTTCAGCATGTTCTAAGAACTTTTCTGTAACACCTTATTTTTTTCCCCCCAACCTTATTTTTTTTTCCCCATCCAGAAGCACTTGAGCTTTTCAGCTCTTCTGCTCGGTGCCATGGACATCGTAACCCTTCGGTTCGGTTCCACGAACACCGTAAATCTGGGGAATCTGTGGCTTTTTCTGCCATCCCGCGGAATTGAACCCGCACACACAGAGGATAGTCACCCGTAGTCCAACGCGCTACGAACACGCTGGGCAGACGGGCTAACACATTGTTTAAAAAGCTTCAATTTTGTTTTTTTTATTGTTTGTGTTATGGTCCACGATTCGCATCCATATGTTGCCACAGCTGTAGGCATAAAATAAAATCCTAGCATGAACAGCTTCGCAGCGACTGTACTAGCCATGCATCCATTACATTACTCAGGCTCTCGTCCGCGACGACTGTACTAGCCATGCATCCATTAAATTTCTCAGTCTCTCGTCCGCGGCGACTGCACTAGCCATGCATCCATTACATTTCTCAGTCTCTCGTCCCACCTGTCCTACACCGCAGTACTACAGGTAGTAACCACAGTTAACAACGACTAAACATCATATTAATACAGATACAAGCGGTTACAGAGGCGGTTACAGAGCCGGTTACAGAGCCGGTTACATGGCTGACATCTCATAGCTACTCTCGTGTTTTTATACTCAGTGACTCCATGAGTATTATTCGTAAAATTGAATCAGGAATGGTGAGACGAAACTGAGTTGACGAAATCACATTCATTTTTGTCCATGGTGACGCAGGAGTTAGGGGTAATGAACGAGTTAATAGATTGGTTGGCATGGCTACGATGTCATAGGCAGCTGTACATTTACCGAAATTATATTCTTAATGCATTGAGATAGTCTTTCCGAACAGAGGAGTTTCAGGGTTGTAAATCCCACTAGCTGACCAGATTGAGAGAGATGGGTGGAAATATTGGTGCAGCCCAAAAAGAACTACATACTAAATATGCAAAGAGATTGATTAATCAACATGGAACTGGAGACTGCTGGATTTGCTGAGGCGGAGATCGGAGCACCTATAGGCATGTCCGGAGTGCTATGATGATAGTGCTGATATAACTGATACTCTCAAAGAGATTGATTAATCAACATGGAACTGGAGACTGCTAGATTTGCTGAGGCGGAGATGGGAGCACCTATAGGCATGTCCGGAGTGCTATGATGATAGTGCTGATATAACTGATACTCTCAAAGAGATTGATTAATCAACATGGAACTGGAGACTGCTGGATTTGCTGAGGCGGAGATGGGAGCACCTATAGGCATGTCCGGAGTGCTATGATGATAGTGCTGATATAACTGATACTCTCAAAGAGATTGATTAATCAACATGGAACTGGAGACTGCTGGATTTGCTGAGGCGGAGATGGGAGCACCTATAGGCATGTCCGGAGTGCTATGATGATAGTGCTCATATAACTGATACTCTCGTGTGATGCTGGGGCTCTCAAGGAGAGCAAAGAATAGTAACACTGCAAACCTACAAGGCATGTTGAAACGACTGAGGTATGGGCCTAGGGAAGCTACCCTAGTAAATAAAAAAGCGTCGCAGAAATCGGATGTGCTGTCCTACTTGTATAATCATAACTGGCACAATGTACAATCACTCTTAGGCTCAGATCACACATAAATCAGAAAGAGTAGTTTAACAAGTCGTCATTTGGAGCGTTGGAAGAAGAAGAAGAAGAAGACAAAAGGATAAGACTGGAGAGTCCATCTTGACCTTGTCTTGACCTTGTGTAGATCTGCGGCAGCTAGATTTGCTTTAATGCTGAACACGACATTTCAACAGACACAGTTGTTGCTGGAATAGTTATGATCAATTCTGTCAGTTTGAACACTTCTTTCAAACTTGAACTGAGATGATTGTCAACTAAAAGAAGAAAATGAAGAATTATTGTCCAATGATTTAAATCTTCTGAAATCGATTACTGTTTCCCAGATTGTACATCGTGATGTTGCTGCAAGAAATGTTCTTGTCTTTGAGCACAAAGTTGTCAAAATCTCAGATTTCGGTCTGGCCCGAGGACTAGGAGAAGAAGATGTCTATGAGAGGTCTACAAAGGTATAACATATCATATATCTTCATTTCAGAAAGTAACAAGAAAATAACACAAATAAAAGATATCTCAAATTAAATATATGCAGAAAGTTTGCCAGAGGAACTTCTTCTTGCATGTCCGTTTTGATTTTAGGTCATAGAATTTTGACCTCTTAGTGCTCATTTTGGGGCCCTCTCGGGGCCTTCTGGTGCCATCTTGTCATCCTGGGCTCATCTCTGTGCTCATTCGGCTCATCTCTGGTGCTCATCTCTTCCCACCTTGGCCCCTCTCTGTGTTCATCTCTTGCCTCTTTTATCTCTGGGGTTATCCTGGGCCCCTCCAGCCCCTCTCTTGTCACCTGGTTTATCCGGCCATCTCTTTTTATAGGCCATCTTGGGCCATCCCTGGTGCCATCTCTGTGTCATCCTGGGGCTCACCTGGGGCTCATCTCGCCCCCTGGCTCATCCTGTGCCATCTCTTTTTTCCCTTTCTCATCTCAGTGCTCATCTCTTTCTCATCTCTATGCCAACCGGTCTCTCCATGCCATCTTTGGGGCTACCAGTGCTCATCCAGTGCCATCTCGGGGTTCATCTCGGGGCCATGTAGTTTTTAATGAAAGGGGTTTTGAATCCCCTTTTTAGGGGACAACAGGGACAGCCCTTTGGGGAAGGGGTTTTTGGTTTTTTCAGCTGCCCAGGGACAAGATGGGAAGGAGAAATTGTTATGTGTAGGTTTGTTATTTTTATGTCCTATCCTGAGTTTTTAAGATATATTGTCCTTGTCTGCAATGAAGTTGTCCTTTTCTGGGGGGTGTGGGAAGCTTTTCCCGTCTTCGAGGGGCTTTTCCTTTTGTGAGTGTGTATAGTCTGTCCTGTCTGTCGAGTGTGTGAGGGTTGTCCTGTCTGTCGAGTGGGAAATTCCCCGTCTTGAGGGGGAAATTGTCCGCTGTCGAGTGGGGTTTTGTCCTGCTTTAGTGGTGAAAGGCTGTCCTTTTCTGTCGAGGTGAAGTCTGTCCCGTCTGTCGAGTGTGTGATAGTCTGTCCCGTTCTGGTGGGTTGTCCTTGCAAAGGGGGATAGCTTTCCTTTCTGTTTATGGGTTTTCTTCCCTTGTTTGGGGGGTTTTTAGTCTGTCCTTTTCTGTGAGGTGTGATATTTTGTCCTTTCGTCGAGGTGATAGTCGTCCGCTGTAAAAGGGGTGGGGGGGTTCCCTTTTTCGTCCGGGGGTAGTCGTCCTTTCGTCGAGGTGGAAGTCGTCCCTTTTTCGGGAATCGTCCTTGTCGAGGGGGATAGTCTGTCCTTGCTGTATGGGAAAGGGGGCCTGCGTTGAGGGGTGATAGTTTCCCTTTTCGTAAGTGTGAAGTCTGTCCCTTTCCCAAAGGGGTGAAGTCTGTCCTTGTCGCGGGGGGAAGTCTGCCTGTCTGCGGGTGAAGTCTGTCCTTGTTGTCGTGTGATAGTCGTCCTTTTCTGTGAGTGTGTGAAGTCGTCCTTGTCGGCGAGTGTGTGAAGGGGGTCCGTTCGAGTGTGTGATAGTCTGTCCTTGTCGGCGAGTGTGTGGTCCCTTTTTGTCGAGTGGATAGTTTGTCCTTGTCTGTCGAGTGTGTGAAGCGTCTTGTCGTCAAGTGTGGGGTCTGTCCTTTCGCGGTGTGGTGTCTTCCTTTTTGTCGATTTTAAGTCTGTCCTTGTCGAGTGTGGAAGGGTTTTCCCTTTTCCCATGTGGAGGGGCGTCCCGTTGTCGAGGGGCAGGGCCCCTTTCCGTTGTCGGGGGATAGTCGTCAATGTCTGGGGGGTGTGATAGCGCCTTTTCTGCGGTGGGGTCTGTCCTTTTCTGTCGAGTGTGGAAGCTGTTCTTGTCGTCGAGGGGGGGTCTGTCCTTGCTGCGTGGGAAATTTTCCTTTTCTGAAAGGTGAAATCTGTCCTGTCGTCGGTGTATAGTCCCTGTCTGCCCAAGGGGGATAGTCTGTCCTTTTCTGCAATGTGTGAAGTCTGTCCTGTCTGGCGAGTGTGTGAGTCGTCCTTGTCTGGGGGTGTGGAAATTGTCCGTTTGTCGAGGGGTGAAGTTTGCCGCCCCTGTATAGTCCCCGCTGTAAAGTGGTGGGGAAATCTGTCCTTCGCGTGTGTGAAGTCGTCCCTTGTCGTCAAGGGGGTGTAGTCGTTCCTTCGCAATGGGATGTTTGTCCTGTCTGTCGAGGGGGTGAAGTCGTCCGTTCCAGTGTGGAAATCTGTCCCTGTCGAGTGTGATAGTCTGTCCTGTCTGTCGAGGTGTGATAGTCTGTCCTTGTCTGGGCAAGGGGGGGGTGTGATAGTCTGTCCTTGTCGTAAAATGTGTGAAGTCTGTCTTTGGGTGTAGGTCTGTCTTGCTGTCAAGTGTGTGATAGTCTGTCCTTTTTGTCAAGTGTGGGGGCTGTCCTTTTCTGCAGGGGTGATAGTCTGCCTTCTGGGAGTGTGTAGGGTTTTTGTCCTTTTCTGTGAGTGTGGAGGCTGCCGTTTTGCAGGGGAAGCCTGCCCAGTGTGTGAAAACTGTCCTGTCTTCGAGTGTGGGGTGTCTGGCCGTCTTCCCTGTGAAACTGTCCGCTCCCGGTGGTGCTGTCCCCTTTTTTCCGAGTGTGAAGTTCGTCCTTTTTGTCGAGTGGGATAGTTGTCCCTTTCTGGGGGAGGTTTTGTCCTTTTTCGGGTGTGATGTTGTCTTTCTGTAGAGGGGGTAGTCTTTCCCGTCTGTCAAGGTGTAGTTGTCCTTTTCTTATGTGTGGTAGTTTGTCCTTTTCTGTCGAGGGGTGATAGTCGTCCTTTTGTCAAGTGTGGAAGTCGTCCTGTCTGCGGGGGTGGTAGTCTGTCCTTTTCGTCGAGTGTGTGATAGTCTGTCCCTTTCCGAGGGGGTATCTGTCCTTTGTCGGGGGGTGTGTGGTAGTTTGGGAAATTTGATCGAGGTGCTGAAATAGTGGGGATAGGGGCACAAATGAGGAGCTTGGAGAGAAAAGAAAATTCCAGGGGAAAACAAGAGGGGAAAAAAACATTTACACTGGGTAGGGGATACCAAGAAAATCGAGGAGAATATAGAAAAAAAAGGCCCTTTTGAACCAAAAGGGCAAAAAAGGGGAAATAGAAATACACGGGGAAGAGATTTAAGAGATTAACGATATAAAAAATGCTGGGGGGAGCAAAATAGTAGAGATTAAGATATATAGAAAAGCTGGGGGAGCTGTAGGGGATACAGAGATTAACGATATATAGAAACTCTGGGGGAGCCAAAAAGCTAGAGATTAACGAATATAGAAACACGGGGAGCTTTTTAGGAGATAGCAGAGATTTAAAGATTATAAAACCGGGGGAGTGGGAGAAGCGAGATTTTAAGATATAAGAAAGCGGGGGGAGCTTTTTGAGATTGGGGTTCGATAAAAGAAATGCTGGGGGGAGTGTAGGAGATAGCAGAGATTAAGAAAATAGAAAGCTGGAGGGCAGGGGTAGCTGAGATTTAAAAATATAGAAACGCTGGGGGAGCTGTAGGAGATAGCTAGAGATTAACGATATATAGAAACGGGAGGGGGCTGTGGAGAAGCAGAGATTAAGATATATAGAAACCAGGGGGAGCTGAGGAGAAAAAGATTAACGAAATAGAAACGTGGAGGGGGTGTAGGAGATATAGAGATTAACGATATAGAAACGCAGGAGGGAGCTGTGGAGTAGCTAGAGATTAACGAAAGAAACCCGAGGGGGGAGGAGAAAAGGATTAAGAAAAAAAACGCAGGAGGGAGCTGTAGGAGATAGCTGAGATTAAGAAATAGAAAAGCAGGAGGGGTGTAGGAGATAGCTGAGATTAACGATATATAGAAACGAGGGGGGTTTTGGAGATAGCAGAGATTAAGATATATAGAAACGCTGGAGGAGTGTAGGAGATAGCAGAGATTAACGAAAATAGAAACGCTGGGGGAGCAGGGGAAGCAGAGATTAACGATATATAGAAACGTGAGGGGTTGAGAGAAACTAGAGATTAAGATATATAGAAACGCAGGGGAGCTTGGGGATAGCTAGGATTAAATATATAGAAACGCAGGAGGGAGCTGTGGAGGCTAGAGATTAAAATATAGAAAAACTGAGGGAGCTGTAGGGATAGCTGAGATTAAAAAAAGAAAAGTGGAGGGAGCTTAGGAGATAGCAAAATTAAGATATATAGAAATGCTGAGGAGTGTAGGAGAATAGAGATTAACGATATATAGAAAAGCTGGGGGAGCTGTAGAGATAGCAGAGATTAACGATATATAGAAATGCTGGGGAGCAGGGGAAGCCGAGATTAAGAAATAGAAACAGGGTTTTGGGGAAACAGAGAAAGAATAAAAAGGGAGGGGGTGTAGGAGATAGCTAGAGATTAACGATAATAGAAACGCAGGACGGAGCTGTAGGAGATAAATGAGATTAAGAAAAAAGCTGGAGGGAGCTGAGGAGTAGCTAGAGATTAAGATATAGAAAGTGGGGGGAGCAGAGTATGAGATTAAGAAATAGAAACCTGAGGGGGCTGTAGGGGAAGCTAGAGATTAACGATAAAGAAACCCGGGGGGAGCGTAGGAGAATAGAGAAAATATATAGAAAAGCAGGAGGGGGTTTTAGGAGAATAGAGATTAACAATATAGAAAATGGGGGGAGCTGAGGAGAAATAAAATTAAAAAAAAGAAATGCTGGAGGGGGTTAGAGAAGCTAGATTAACGATATATAGAAAGTGGGGGGAGGTAGGGGAAAAGCAGAGATTAACGATATATAAAAAGCTGAGGGCTTGGGAAACGAGATTAACGAAAATAGAAATGTGAGGGAGCTGTAGGAGAAACTAGAGATTAAGATATATAGAAATGCTGGAGGGGGCTGTAGGAGATAGCTAGAGATTAAATTAAAAGAAAAGGGGGGGAGTGTAGGAGAAGCTAGAGATTAAGATATATAGAAACGCAGGACGGAGTGTAGGAGAAAGAGATTAACGATATATAGAAACGTGAGGGGGCGAGAAGCGAGATTAACGTAATAGAAACGCTGGAGGAGCTGTGGGGGAAACAGAGATTAACGATATATAGAAACCTGAGGAGCTGTAGAGAAAGAGAGATTAACGAAAATAGAAACGTTGGGGGGAGCTGTAGGAGAATGAGATTAAATATAGAAAGCAGGGGGGATTTGAGGGTAGCTAGAGATTAAGAATATAGAAACGCAGGAGGGAGCTGAGGAGATAGCAGAGAAACGAAAGAAATACCGGGGGGGCTGTAGAGAAGCAGAGATTAAGATATATAGAAATGTGGGGGGAGCTTTTAGGGATAGCTAAATTGATTAAAGAAATACTGGGGGAGCTGAGGAGATATGAGATTAACGATATTAGAAATGCTGGGGAGCAGGGGAAAGAGATTAAAAAAGAAATGCTGGGGGGAGCTGTAGGATAGCTGGGTTAAAATATAGAAAAGCTGGGGGGAGCGTAGGGGAAGCAGAGATTAACGATATATAGAAACCAGGGGGGGTTTTAAAATAAAAGAGATTAAGAATATAGAAAAACAGGGGGGAGCTGTAGGAGATAGCAGAGATTAAGATATATAGAAACGCTGGAGGGGGCTTTGAGAAGTAGAGATTAACGATTTAAAAAAAAGCGGGGGAGCGTAGGGATAGCTGAGATTAACGATATATAGAAAAGCTGGGGGGAGCGGGGGAAAATAAAAGATTAACGTATATAGAAAGCAGGAGGGAGCGTGTGGAAAGGGTAGAGATTAAGATATAGAAACGCTGGAGGAGCTGAGGGGATATAGAGATTAACGATATATAGAAACGCAGGGGGATGTAGGAGATAGCTAGAGATTAAGATAATAGAAACGCAGGGGGGATTGGGGAAGCTAGAGATTAAATAATGAAACGCAGGAGGGAGCTGTAGGAGATAGCTAGAGATTAACGATATATAGAAACGCTGAGGGGGCTGAGGGGAAGCTAGAGATTAACGTATTAGAAACGCAGGAGGGGGTTGAGATAGTGAGATTAACGATATATAAAACGCAGGAGGGAGCTGTAGGAGATGTGAGATTAAGAAAGAAACGAGGAGGGGGCTGTAGGGGATAGCAGAGATTAACGAAAGAAACCAGGGGGAGGAGAGAAGCAGAGAAACGAATATAGAAACGCAGGAGGGATTTGGGGAAGCTAGAGAAACGAAAATAGAAACACAGGAGGAGGGGAGGGGGATGGAGATTAACGATATATAGAAAGTGGGGGGCTGTAGGAGATAGCAGAGATTAACGAAAAGAAAGCTGGAGGGAGCTGTGGAGATAGCTAGAGATTAAGATATATAGAAAAGCAGGAGGGAGCGAGGGGATAGCTAGAATTAACGAATATAGAAACGCAGGAGGGGTGTAGGAAGAAAAAGATTAACGATAAGAAACGCTGGGGGGAGCTGTAGGAAGTGAGATTAAGAATATAGAAAAGCAGGGGGGAGCTGTAGGAGATAGCTAGAGATTAAGATAATAGAAACGCAGGAGGGGGTGTAGGAGATAGCTAGAGATTAACGATATATAGAAACGCAGGAGGGAGCTGTAGGAGATAGCAGAGATTAACGAAAATAGAAACGCAGGAGGAGCTAGGGAAGGGAGATTAAGATATATAGAAAGCTGGAGGGTAGGGGGATAGCTGAGATTAACGTATATAGAAACGCTGGAGGGAGCTGTAGGGGTAGCGAGATTAACGAAAATAGAAACGCAGGAGGGAGCTGTAGGAGAAGCAGAGATTAAGATAAAGAAACGCTGGAGCGAGCTGTAGGAGAATAGAGATTAACATTAAAAAACGTGGAGGAGTGTAGGGGATAGCGAGATTAACGATATAAGAAACGGGAGGGAGCTGTAGGAGATAGTGAGATTAAATAAAGAAACGCAGGAGGGGGCTGTAGAGATAGCTAGAGATTAACGATATATAGAAATGCTGGAGGGGGCGTAGGGGATAAGAGATTAAGAAAATAGAAAAGCTGGAGGGAGCTGTAGGAGAAAGAGATTAACGAAAATAGAAACGCTGGAGGGGGCTGTAGGGGATAGCAGAGATTAACGAATATAGAAACGCAGGAGGGGCTGTAGGGGAAGCAGAGATTAACGATAAAAAAAACGCTGGGGGGAGCTGAGGGGTGAGAGATTAACGAAAATAGAAACGCAGGAGGGAGCTGTAGGGGAAGCTAGAGATTAACGAAAATAGAAACGTGAGGGAGCTGTAGGGGATACAGAGATTAACGAAAATAGAAACGCTGGAGGGAGCTTAGGAGATAGCAGAGATTAACGATAATAGAAACGCTGGGGGGGTTTAGAATAGCTAGAGATTAACGAAAATAGAAACGCAGGAGGGGGCGAGGAGATAGCTAGAGATTAACGAATATAGAAACGCGAGGGAGCTGTAGGAGATAGCTAGAGATTAAGAAAATAGAAACGCTGGAGGGGGCTGTAGGAGATAGCTGGGGATTAACGAAAATAGAAATGCTGAGGAGCTGTAGGGAAGCAGAGATTAAGAAAAGAAAAGCTGGAGGGGGCTGTAGGAGATAGCTAGAGATTAACGATATATAGAAACGCTGGGGGGAGCTGTAGGGGAACGAGATTAAGATAATAGAAAGGGGGGGGAGCTGTAGGAGAAATAGAGATTAAGAAAAGAAACGCAGGAGGGGGCTGAGGGGATAGCAGAGATTAACGATATATAGAAACGCAGGAGGGAGCTGTAGGGGATAGCAGAGATTAAAATAATAAAACGTGGGGGGAGCTTAGGATAGGAGATTTAAAGAATATAGAAAAGCAGGGGGGAGCTGACGAGATAGCTAGAGATTAAGATATATAGAAACCAGGGGGGAGGGGAAAAAGCAGAGATTAAGATATATAGAAACGAGGAGGGGGCTGTAGGAGATAAAGGGGGATTAAATATATAGAAAGCGGAGGGGGCTTAGGAGAAGCAGAGATTAACGATATATAGAAAAGGACGGGGCTGTAGGAGAAAGAGATTAACGATATATAGAAACGCTGGAGGAGCTGTGGGGAAAGAGAAAATATATAGAAACGTTTGGGGGGGTAGGAGTAGCCAGAGATTAAGAATATAGAAACGCTGGGGGGAGCTAGGAGATAGTAGAGATTAAGAAAATAGAAACGCAGGGGGGAGCTGTAGGGGATAGCTAGAGATTAACGATATATAGAAACGGGAGGGAGTTAGGGGAAGCTAGAGATTAACGATATATAAAAAGCTGGGGGGATGTGGAGATAGCTAGAGATTAACATATATAGAAACGCAGGAGGGGGGTAGAGATAGCTAGAGATTAACGATATATAGAAACGCTGGAGGGAGCTGTAGGAGTTAGCTAGAGATTAAGATATATAGAAAAGCTGGAGGAGCGAGAGATAGCAGAGATTAACGATATATAGAAACGCAGGGGGGATGTAGGGGATAGCTAGAGATTAACGAAAATAGAAACGAGGGGGAGCTGTAGGAGATAGCTAGAGATTAACGAATAGAAAGGGGGGGAGCGTAGGAGAAGCAGAGATTAACGATATATAGAAATACGGGGGGAGCTGTAGGAGATAGCAGAGATTAACGATATATAGAAATGCTGGGGGGAGTGGAGATTAGAGATTAAGAAAATAGAAATGCTGGAGGGAGCGAGGGGATAGCTAGAGATTAAGATATATAGAAATGCTGGAGGGGGCTGTAAGATAGCTAGAGATTAACGAAAATAG
>CM036777.1:21993479-22030671 GCA_020796225.1 Arion vulgaris | reverse complement strand
ATATAGAAACGCAGGAGGGAGCTGTAGGAGATAGCTAGAGATAGGAAGAATTGGCATGACGTTGGTTTGAGGGCCTATGCCTCAGTAGGGGTTTAAAAAAGGCATAAGGCTGCCAATATCAACGTTGATAATACTGTGCTCTAGTGCTCTAGTGAGCACATGCCATGGACATTTGACTTTTACATTTCTGTCCTGTTTGAACAACAATATAAAACTTGTGTATTGTGGGCACAAGGGAGCAAAGAGTAGTAACGCTGTGACCTTCAAGGCATGTCGTAAGAGGCAACTGTGGTAGGGGCCTAGGGAATCTACTCTAGTAAATACATGACGTCACAGAAATCGGATGTGCTGGCCTACTTGTGGGTGCATAACTGGCACAACGTACAATTGCTCTTAGACTCAGATCACATACAAATCACAAATAGTAGTTTAACAAGTGGTCGATATAGAGCATGTGAAGAAGAAGAGTATAGTTGAGATTAACATTTGATGTTTGTAGTTGACAGCTGAAGTTGTGAAGTGTCTTCTTCGACGATCGCTCCATATCGACCACTTGTTAACCACTCTTTGTGATTTGTATGAGATCTGAGCATAAGAGCGATTGTACGTTGTGCTAGTTATGCGCCTACAAGTAGGCCAGCACATCCGATTCCTGTCAGCCTTTTTTGTTTTACTACGATAGCTTCCTAGGCCCCTACCTCAGTCGTCTCTTACGGCATGCCATGTAGGTCACAGTGTTACAATTCTCTGCTCCCCTTGCGCGCCCCGGCAACACGCAGACAGTTTTGAATTGTAAGGAACGAGAATAGATAATATAATTAATGAATAATGTCTATGAGGATTGAAGTCAAATAATTGTTGGAATCTGTTGTGCAGGGTTTGCTGCCGATTCGATGGATGTCTCCCGAGTCTTTGTTCTGTAACCAGTATTCTGAGAAATCAGATGTATGGTCGTATGGTGTCCTTCTCTGGGAGCTGATCACACTTGGTGAGCGAGTTTATGTGATCTTTGAATGATGGATAGATGGATGAATGAGTTGATAGACGGATTGATAGATGGATGAATGAGTTAATAGATGAGTTGATAGATGGATGAATGAGTGGATATACGGATTGATAGACGGATTGATAGACGGATTGATAGATGGATGAAATGGCTCTGTGGTGTAGAGGTTGGATGTACTAAGTCACTCTTGTACCGAATGTATTAAGTTCACTCCCACATGGAACCATCAGAATATTTTTCCAGAGATCGCTGACCTCAGTGTAGGTGAGATCGAGTTCCTAGTCCTACGGAGATGGACGATAAAACGTAGAACCTGTGTTGAATTTGAGCACGTAAAAGAACCATTGGCAGTTAAAAATTAAGAAGAGCAGGCTGGAAAGATTTATTAGAAAAATTACAAATAAAATGTCGTCTACAAAATAAATTAACCATCTTTTAAGTTGTCTCGGGGATCCTCGCCGGTGCTGCTGTGTTCGTGCTCTATCGCTGATATCGTCCTGTGTAAGAAAACGATTGGAGCACATATGGTTACTCACCGAAGTGGAATGATGATGGTCCAATCAATCAATCAATCAATCAATCAATCAATCAATCAATCAATCAATCAATCAATCAATCACTCAATCAATCAATCAGTACATTAACTGAACAACAACATGGTGGTAGGAGATGGTACAAAACATCAGTACATTAACTGAACAACAACATGGTGGTAGGAGATGGTACACAACATCAGTACATTAACTGAACAACAACATGGTGGTAGGAGGTGGTAACGTGATAAAAGAACAGTGATGACGATCTAATCTATCAGTGTCCAGTAATTAATGTCTATATAACATGCAATCTATCAGTGTCCAGTAATTAATGTCTATATAACATCCAATCTATCAGTGTCCAGTAATTAATGTCTATATAACATCCAATCTATCAGTGTCCAGTAATTAATGTCTATATAACATCCAATCTATCAGTGTCCAGTAATTAATGTCTATATAACATGCAATCTATCAGTGTCCAGTAATTAATGTCTATATAACATGCAATCTATCAGTGTCCAGTAATTAATGTCTATATAACATGCAATCTATCAGTGTCCAGTAATTAATGTCTATATAACATGCAATCTATCAGTGTCCAGTAATTAATGTCTATATAACATGCAATCTATCAGTGTCCAGTAATTAATGTCTATGTAACATGCAATCTATCAGTGTCCAGTAATTAATGTCTATATAACATCCAATCTATCAGTGTCCAGTAATTAATGTCTATATAACATGCAATCTATCAGTGTCCAGTAATTAATGTCTATATAACATGCAATCTATCAGTGTCCAGTAATTAATGTCTATATAACATGCAATCTATCAGTGTCCAGTAATTAATGTCTATATAACATGCAATCTATCAGTGTCCAGTAATTAATGTCTATATAACAATCTATCAGTGTCCAGTAATTAATGTCTATGTAACATGCAATCTATCAGTGTCCAGTAATTAATGTCTATATAACATGCAATCTATCAGTGTCCAGTAATTAATGTCTATATAACATGCAATCTATCAGTGTCCAGTAATTAATGTCTATATAACATGCAATCTATCAGTGTCCAGTAATTAATGTCTATATAACATCCAATCTATCAGTGTCCAGTAATTAATGTCTATATAACATGCAATCTATCAGTGTCCAGTAATTAATGTCTATATAACATGCAATCTATCAGTGTCCAGTAATTAATGTCTATATAACATGCAATCTATCAGTGTCCAGTAATTAATGTCTATCTAACATGCAATCTATCAGTGTCCAGTAATTAATGTCTATCTAACATCCAATCTCATGATATCCTGCAGGTTCAACACCCTACCCAGGTTTAGACTCGTCGTCCGTGCTGGAGAAGATCAGACAGAGGGAGCTACTGATTTGTCCCCCACATTCATCATCTGTTGTGTAAGTATTCTTCTGTTAGATCAGAGAGGTGGCTAAATGGTTAAGGTATCAGAGAGGTGGCTAAATGGTTAAGGTATCAGAGAGGTGGCTAAATGGTTAAGGTATCAGAGAGGTGGCTAAATGGTTAAGGTATCAGAGAGGTGGCTAAATGGTTAAGGTATCAGAGAGGTGGCTAAATGGTTAAGGTATCAGAGAGGTGGCTAAATGGTTAAGGTATCAGAGAGGTGGCTAAATGGTTAAGGTATCAGAGAGGTGGCTAAATGGTTAAGGTATCAGAGAGGTGGCTAAATGGTTAAGGTCTTGCACTCCGAAGCTCGTGGGTTCGAATCCGGAACACACCGTTCTGTTCATGAGTCCCTTTTCATATGGTACCTGGGTCCACAAATGATGCAAGGAATAGTACCACTGCAACCTACAAGGCATGTCGTAAGAGGCGACTGATGTAGGACCTGGGAAGCTACCCTAGTAAATAAAAGTATCGCAGAAATCGGATGTGCTGGTCTACTTGTATGCGCATAGCTGGCACAACGTATAATCGTTCTTAGGCTCAGATCATATACAAATCACACAGAATGGTTAACAAGTTGTCGATGTGGAGCATTCAATGAAGAAGAAGAAGTAAATGAGTGCTTGTTTTCTAGAGACCACTACAATTGTTGCCGGCGCTACGGAGTTCTTGCTTTGTGCAATACTCAAGGAAAGTAGCGTACCATTTCATCGGAGATGGACGAGCTATACGGGTAAAACCCGGTGCAATGAACTCAATCCTTCGGTTTAAAAACTTCTAACTTTTAACTTTTAAACACTGGAAGGTTCACTGTGGAAGGTTCACTGTGGAAGGTTCACTGTGGAAGGTTCACTGTGGAAGGTTCACTGTGGAAGGTTCGGAGTTCGAGGCAAGCTTCCCCACCCCCATCTTCCTCCAGAAACAAAGTTTCGGTGTGCACGTAGTACGCAATTGAGCTACAGGAGACCCTTATACTTTACTTGTAGATGTAAATTACAATTACCTCTGAAGTCAGGAGTAAGGCTTGCCTGAATGGCGAGATACTCTAGTGGTAGGTAAGGAAAGCAATCACTCTCGCAAAAATCATTCAGAGTCGCTATATTATGTGCCATGACTAAACCTGAATGTATACGTTACAAAAACATCATACTGGAGAAGAGGTGAATGATTATAAATTGAACCAGATAACTGGTAGCTTTAGACAGATGTGGCTCGTTAAGTTAGTAACTTGAACCAGATAACTGGTAGCTTTAGGCAGATGTGACTCGTTAAGTTAGTAACTTGAACCAGATAACTGGTAGCTTTAGGCAGATGTGGCTCGTTAAGCTAGTAACTTGAACCAGATAACTGGTAGCTTTAGGCAGATGTGGCTCGTTAAGTTAGTAACTTGAACCAGATAACTGGTAGCTTTAGGCAGATGTGGCTCGTTAAGCTAGTAACTTGAACCAGATAACTGGTAGCTTTAGGCAGATGTGGCTCGTTAAGCTAGTAACTTGAACCAGATAACTGGTAGCTTTAGGCAGATGTGGCTCGTTAAGCTAGTAACTTGAACCAGATAACTGGTAGCTTTAGGCAGATGTGGTTCGTTAAGTTAGTAACTTGAACCAGATAACTGGTAGCTTTAGGCAGATGTGGCTCGTGAAGCTAACTCCTCTAGGAGAAGATTCAAATCTTTACTGCCCTATTCAATTAGAGCATCGGTAATATCAACAGTTACATTTCATCCAAATTGCTTGTCCACATTAGGATTGTATTTTGTGATCTTCATTGCAGAAATGATATCGTGTCCATCTGCTGGACGGAGGATCCGCAGAGCCGACCCAGTTTCTCCCAATTGGGTCAAGACCTTGAGAAGCTTCTGGAGTCTGAAGTCGAGTACCTAGACCTTGACCTAATTAACGACCACGAGTATTCGACTCTTGATTAGATTATTTAATGTTCACTGCCAGAACTTGATGTCCGTCCGTCCGTCGCTCTGTCTGTCTGTCTGTCTGTCTGTCTGTTCACTAATTACTTGATGCTAAAATTGATGTATGTACGAGATATATAGATGGCATTTTTCGTCCTTACAGATGGCCAACTGGCAAGTGCTTTACTGTAACAATTTCTGAGTTTGTGTTTGTCTTTCAGCTCATCTCTAAGTCTCTCGGCTCTGTGTAAATGGCCTTTTTTTGTCCTTACAGACGGTCACTTGCAAGTTAAGTTATGTTATGTTATCTTATGCGATCCACCTCATAGCACATTAGGCATTCCCATGCGTGCTCTGTCCTCCACTGCAGCAGTCATTCCAAAGTCCACTTGTTTAACGTACCCATGAGAAGTTGATTAGTATATCTTCTCTCCTACCACGAAGACGATACTGTCTGGCATGTCCAAACTTAACTCCTAATTCTCTTGGCAAGTATTTGACTGTGACAACTTCTGAGTTTACGCTTGTTTCTCTTGCCTTTCAACTCATCTCTAAGTCTCGTTTCAAAAGATTATGCACCTTTGTATAATGATGTTTCCCTCTTATGTGGGCGTTAGATAACCATCGCAGTTGAATATGGCGCCCTCTGCTTCGCCAATTTGGGAGGCCTTATAACTCGTGACTGTTGCTTTCCGTGTTGTGTACGAGCCGACAGCAAAGATAAAGTGTCCTTTTCATTAATGTCTAGCCTGGGCAGCTGATATGGAGAATGTGACTTGCCCATTTTACACAAACCCCCTCTCTCTCTACCCTACTGTTTCATCCAAAGGAAAGACCAGGTGTTTATTGGTGTCTTCCCTTGCCTCTATTACCCTGGGAGTTCCATGAATCCTTCCTTCTACTTCCTCGAGTGGCAAGCTATGAATTTCCTTAGTTGTGGTTTCTGTAGATATCTTGCTATGAATTTCCTTAGTTGTGGTTTCTGTAGATATCTTGCTATGAATTTCCTTAGTTGTGGTTTCTGTAGATATCTTGCTATGAATTTCCTTAGTTGTGGTTTCTGTAGATATCTTGCTATGAATTTCCTTAGTTGTGGTTTCTGTAGATATCTTGCTATGAATTTCCTTAGTTGTGGTTTCTGTAGATATCTTGCTATGAATTTCCTTAGTTGTGGTTTCTGTAGATATCTTGCTATGAATTTCCTTAGTTGTGGTTTCTGTAGATATCTTGCTATGAATTTCCTTAGTTGTGGTTTCTGTAGATATCTTGCTATGAATTTCCTTAGTTGTGGTTTCTGTAGATATCTTGCTATGAATTTCCTTAGTTGTGGTTTCTGTAGATATCTTGCTATGAATTTCCTTAGTTGTGGTTTCTGTAGATATTTTGCTATGAATTTCCTTAGTTGTGGTTTCTGTAGATATCTTGCTATGAATTTCCTTAGTTGTGGTTTCTGTAGATATCTTGCTATGAATTTCCTTAGTTGTGGTTTCTGTAGATATCTTGCTATGAATTTCCTTAGTTGTGGTTTCTGTAGATATCTAGTGTTTTTTACGGGGTATGGTAGCTAGTTCAACGTCTAACCTCGTTATGTCCCTTTTACGACGTGTATGGCAGGTAACAGTGGTTCTATTCTTTACACCTCTAATTTGTGCCCCGGTAACCACTCGAGCGGATAATGTTACATGTTGATCTATCATTGTTTCTATGTTAAGTGTTGAATACTTTTTTGTTCAATGTCAAGATGGGCTCGAAGACAATGTCAAGATGGGCTCGAAGACAATGTCAAGATGGGCTCGAAGACAATGTCAAGATGGGCTCGAAGACAATGTCAAGATGGGCTCGAAGACAATGTCAAGATGGGCTCGAAGACAATGTCAAGATGGGCTCGAAGACAATGTCAAGATGGGCTCGAAGACAATGGTTGGAGTCGATGGGGAGGTCTAGGCTGACAAAAATCAGTTTTATTTTTGTGTCAGGGCATGCAGGTGTCAGGGCATGCAGGTGTCAGGGCATGCAGGTGTCAGGAAAAATGAACGCGCCAATAGGCTTTGCAGGTATGGCTCCTGTAGTAAGTGGGCGAGCAATGGACCAGGTTGATATTCTGAATTCCCTAAGAGAGAGAGAGAGAGAGAGAGAGAGAGAGAGAGAGAGAGAGAGGACGTATAACAGATTCAAATATTGGGGATGAGTCCACAAACATAACCAGACTGCAAGAATTCCAAGTCAAGTGTGGTGTAGCTAGACAAGAACACTACTCTGACAGTCAAAGAAGAATAGAAAACCAACAAAGAATTGGTGTCATTAGTCGCCATACGCTGAGAGACATACTGATGAGGAGATGGTAGCACTTATGGACTAATTGGTTCTATGTGCAGTGATGATGATCCGACGACTAAACTAAAACTGACTGACAAATTAATAAAGTTGCAACTATTAAAAAGTTGTGTCGTTGTTTACAAAAAAAATATATGTACATTATTGTGTATGTCTTATGTTGTGTAGTAGTGGTTTCAATTATAATACTTTGCATTCTACACACACAGAGTTGATTGTTATGTTTGTTGGTATACACGATCTTATATAACCCAAAACAAAACTTGTCCTTGGATTGAAAATGTGTGCCTTGACTTAAACTGGCTTTTTTTCCCGATCCAGAAGCACTTGAGCTTTTCAACTCTTCAGCTCAGTGCCATGGACATCGTAACCCTTCGGTTCGGTGCCACGAACACCGTAAATCTGGAGAACATGTGGCTTTTCTGCCAGCCGCGGAATTGAACCGCACTAACAGGGTCTTGTCACCCGTCGTCGAACGCGTTACGAACACGCTGGGCAGGCGGGCTTCAATAGGCTTAAAGGCCCTACATAACAATTGTGGAGTAGTAGTAACAGCATCAGTAGTTTTGTGAAAAATAAAAAGAAAAGAAAAGCTAGCCTTACTGCAAAAATATATATATATAAACTTATTGATTAATCAACATGGAACTGGTGTGTTGAGTCGCTGGACTCTGCTGGGTCGCTGGACTCTGCTGGGTGCTGACTCTGTGTGACTCTGCTGGGTCGCTGGACTCTGCTGGGTCGCTGGACTCTGCTGGGTCGCTGGACTCTGCTGGGTCGCTGGACTCTGCTGGGTCGCTGGACTCTGCTGGGTCGCTGGACTCTGCTGGGTCGCTGGACTCTGCTGGGTCGCTGGACTCTGCTGGTTTTGTTGAAAGCTATGGACATGTCCGGAGTGAAACGATGATAGTTATCATTTAACTGATAATACTCAACTTGAACACGGAACCTACGTCATATCGTCCATCTCCGATAGGACTAGGAACTCAATCTTATCTACATTGATATCATCGACCTCTGAAAAAATATTCCAGTCGTTCCATACACGGGTAACGAACCGAGTACGTTTAGAGCAAGATGCGAACATATTATCTGCATGTTACACAGACCCTCCTCATACAAGGAATGAAGGAATGAATGAAGGAATGAATGAAGGAATGAATGAAGGAATGAATGAAGGAATGAAAGTTGAAAACATTGTTTGAAATAAATAATCAAATATACAATCAACATTTAAAAATAAGAAGAACATCCATGTGGTGCCGGGTGTTAGTTTAGTTGTCAGATCATCATCACTGTACGTCCAACTAATTAGTCAATGAGTGTTCCGATCTTTTCCTCAGTATGTCTCTCAGTTTAGTTTAGTTGTCAGATCATCATCACTGTACGTCGAACCAATTAGTCAATGAGTGCTCCGATCTTTTCCTCAGTATGTCTCTCAGTTTAGTTTAGTTGTCAGATCATCATCACTGTACGTCGAACCAATTAGTCAATGAGTGCTCCGATCTTTTCCTCAGTATGTCTCTCAGTTTAGTTTAGTTGTCAGATCATCATCACTGTACGTCGAACCAATTAGTCAATGAGTGCTCCGATCTCTTCCTCATTATGTCTCTCAGTTTAGTTTAGTTGTCAGATCATCATCACTGCACGTCCAACTAATGTCTATAAGTGCTCCGATCTCTTCCTCAGTATGTCTCTCAGTTTAGTTTAGTTGTCAGATCATCATCACTGTACGTCCAACTAATTAGTCAATGAGTGCTCCGATCTCCTCCTCATTATGTCTCTCAGTTTAGTTTAGTTGTCAGATCATCATCACTGTACGTCGAACTAATTAGTCAATGAGTGCTCCGATCTCTTCCTCAGTATGTCTCTCAGTTTAGTTTAGTTGTCAGATCATCATCACTGTACGTCCAACTAATGTCTATAAGTGCTCCGATCTCCTCCTCAGTATGTCTCTCAGTTTAGTTTAGTTGTCAGATCATCATCACTGTACGTCCAACCAATTAGTCAATGAGTGCTCCGATCTCTTCCTCATTATGTCTCTCAGTTTAGTTTAGTTGTCAGATCATCATCACTGTACGTCAACTAATTAGTCAATGAGTGCTCCGATCTCCTCCTCAGTATGTCTCTCAGTTTAGTTTAGTTGTCAGATCATCATCACTGTACGTCCAACTAATTAGTCAATGAGTGCTCCGATCTCTTCCTCAGTATGTCTCTCAGTTTAGTTTAGTTGTCAGATCATCATCACTGTACGTCCAACTAATTAGTCAATGAGTGCTCCGATCTCTTCCTCAGTATGTCTCTCAGTTTAGTTTAGTTGTCAGATCATCTTCACTGTACGTCCAACTAATTAGTCAATGAGTGCTCCGATCTCCTCCACAGTATGTCTCTCAGTTTAGTTTAGTTGTCAGATCATCATTACTGTACGTCGAACCAATTAGTCAATGAGTGCTCCGATCTCTTCCTCATTATGTCTCTCAGTTTAGTTTAGTTGTCAGATCATCATCACTGTACGTCCAACTAATTAGTCAATGAGTGCTCCGATCTCTTCCTCAGTATGTCTCTCAGTTTAGTTTAGTTGTCAGATCATCATCACTGTACGTCCAACTAATGTCTATAAGTGCTCCGATCTTTTCCTCAGTATGTCTCTCAGTTTAGTTTAGTTGTCAGATCATCATCACTGTACGTCCAACTAATTAGTCTATGAGTGTTCCGATCTCTTCCTCATTATGTCTCTCAGTTTAGTTTAGTTGTCAGATCATCATCACTGTACGTCCAACTAATTAGTCAATGAGTGCTCCGATCTCTTTCTCAGTATGTCTCTCAGTTTAGTTTAGTTGTCAGATCATCATCACTGTACGTCCAACTAATGTCTATAAGTGCTCCGATCTTTTCCTCAGTATGTCTCTCAGTTTAGTTTAGTTGTCAGATCATCATCACTGTACGTCCAACTAATTAGTCTATGAGTGTTCCGATCTCTTCCTCATTATGTCTCTCAGTTTAGTTTAGTTGTCAGATCATCATCACTGTACGTCCAACTAATTAGTCTATGAGTGCTCCGATCTCTTCCTCATTATGTCTCTCAGTTTAGTTTAGTTGTCAGATCATCATCACTGTACGTCCAACTAATGTCTATAAGTGCTCCGATCTCTTCCTCATTATGTCTCTCAGTTTAGTTTAGTTGTCAGATCATCATCACTGTACGTCCAACTAATGTCTATAAGTGCTCCGATCTTTTCCTCAGTATGTCTCTCAGTTTAGTTTAGTTGTCAGATCATCATCACTGTACGTCCAACTAATTAGTCTATGAGTGTTCCGATCTCTTCCTCATTATGTCTCTCAGTTTAGTTTAGTTGTCAGATCATCATCACTGTACGTCCAACTAATTAGTCTATGAGTGCTCCGATCTCTTCCTCATTATGTCTCTCAGTTTAGTTTAGTTGTCAGATCATCATCACTGTACGTCCAACTAATGTCTATAAGTGCTCCGATCTCTTCCTCATTATGTCTCTCAGTTTAGTTTAGTTGTCAGATCATCATCACTGTACGTCCAACTAATGTCTATAAGTGCTCCGATCTCTTCCTCAGTATGTCTCTCAGTTTAGTTTAGTTGTCAGATCATCATCACTGTACGTCGAACTAATTAGTCTATAAGTGCTCCGATCTTTTCCTCAGTATGTCTCTCAGTTCAGTTTAGTTGTCAGATCATCATTACTGCACGTCCAACTAATGTCTATAAGTGCTCCGATCTCTTCCTCAGTATGTCTCTCAGTTTAGTTTAGTTGTCAGATCATCATCACTGTACGTCCAACTAATTAGTCTATAAGTGCTCGATCTTTTTCCTCAGTATGTCTCTCAGTTTAGTTTAGTTGTCAGATCATCATCACTGTACGTCCAACTAATGTCTATAAGTGCTCCGATCTCTTCCTCATTATGTCTCTCAGTTTAGTTTAGTTGTCAGATCATCATCACTGTACGTCCAACTAATGTCTATAAGTGCTCCGATCTCTTCCACATTATGTCTCTCAGTTTAGTTTAGTTGTCAGATCATCATCACTGTACGTCGAACCAATTAGTCAATGAGTGCTCCGATCTCCTCCTCAGTATGTCTCTCAGTTTAGTTTAGTTGTCAGATCATCATCACTGTACGTCCAACTAATTAGTCAATGAGTGCTCCGATCTCCTCCTCAGTATGTCTCTCAGTTCAGTTTAGTTGTCAGATCATCATCACTGTACGTCCAACTAATTAGTCAATGAGTGCTCCGATCTCCTCCTCAGTATGTCTCTCAGTTTAGTTTGGTTGTCAGATCATCATCACTGTACGTCCAACTAATTAGTCAATGAGTGCTCCGATCTTTTCCTCAGTATGTCTCTCAGTTTAGTTTAGTTGTCAGATCATCATCACTGTACGTCCAACTAATTAGTCTATAAGTGCTCCGATCTCTTCCTCAGTATGTCTCTCAGTTTAGTTTAGTTGTCAGATCATCATCACTGCACGTCGAACCAATTAGTCAATGAGTGCTCCGATCTTTTCCTCAGTATGTCTCTCAGTTTAGTTTAGTTGTCAGATCATCATCACTGTACGTCCAACTAATTAGTCTATAAGTGCTCCGATCTCTTCCTCAGTATGTCTCTCAGTTTAGTTTAGTTGTCAGATCATCATCACTGTACGTCGAACCAATTAGTCAATGAGTGCTCCGATCTCTTCCTCAGTATGTCTCTCAGTTTAGTTTAGTTGTCAGATCATCATTACTGTACGTCGAACCAATTAGTCAATGAGTGCTCCGATCTCCTCCTCAGTATGTCTCTCAGTTTAGTTTAGTTGTCAGATCATCATCACTGTACGTCGAACCAATTAGTCAATGAGTGCTCCGATCTTTTCCTCAGTATGTCTCTCAGTTTAGTTTAGTTGTCAGATCATCATCACTGCACGTCGAACCAATTAGTCAATGAGTGCTCCGATCTTTTCCTCAGTATGTCTCTCAGTTTAGTTTAGTTGTCAGATCATCATCACTGTACGTCCAACTAATTAGTCTATAAGTGCTCCGATCTCTTCCTCAGTATGTCTCTCAGTTTAGTTTAGTTGTCAGATCATCATCACTGTACGTCGAACCAATTAGTCAATGAGTGCTCCGATCTCTTCCTCAGTATGTCTCTCAGTTTAGTTTAGTTGTCAGATCATCATTACTGTAAGTCGAACCAATTAGTCAATGAGTGCTCCGATCTCTTCCTCATTATGTCTCTCAGTTCAGTTTAGTTGTCAGATCATCATCACTGTACGTCGAACCAATTAGTCAATGAGTGCTCCGATCTCTTCCTCAGTATGTCTCTCAGTTTAGTTTAGTTGTCAGATCATCATCACTGTACGTCGAACCAATTAGTCAATGAGTGCTCCGATCTCCTCCTCAGTATGTCTCTCAGTTTAGTTTAGTTGTCAGATCATCATCACTGTACGTCGAACCAATTAGTCAATGAGTGCTCCGATCTCCTCCTCAGTATGTCTCTCAGTTTAGTTTAGTTGTCAGATCATCATCACTGCACGTCCAACTAATGTCTATAAGTGCTCCGATCTCTTCCTCAGTATGTCTCTCAGTTTAGTTTAGTTGTCAGATCATCATCACTGCACGTCGAACCAATTAGTCTATGAGTGCTCCGATCTCTTCCTCAGTATGTCTCTCAGTTTAGTTTAGTTGTCAGATCATCATCACTGCACGTCGAACCAATTAGTCAATGAGTGCTCCGATCTTTTCCTCAGTATGTCTCTCAGTTTAGTTTAGTTGTCAGATCATCATCACTGTACGTCCAACTAATTAGTCTATAAGTGCTCCGATCTCTTCCTCAGTATGTCTCTCAGTTTAGTTTAGTTGTCAGATCATCATCACTGTACGTCGAACCAATTAGTCAATGAGTGCTCCGATCTCTTCCTCAGTATGTCTCTCAGTTTAGTTTAGTTGTCAGATCATCATTACTGTACGTCGAACCAATTAGTCAATGAGTGCTCCGATCTCCTCCTCAGTATGTCTCTCAGTTTAGTTTAGTTGTCAGATCATCATCACTGTACGTCGAACCAATTAGTCAATGAGTGCTCCGATCTTTTCCTCAGTATGTCTCTCAGTTTAGTTTAGTTGTCAGATCATCATCACTGCACGTCGAACCAATTAGTCAATGAGTGCTCCGATCTTTTCCTCAGTATGTCTCTCAGTTTAGTTTAGTTGTCAGATCATCATCACTGTACGTCCAACTAATTAGTCTATAAGTGCTCCGATCTCTTCCTCAGTATGTCTCTCAGTTTAGTTTAGTTGTCAGATCATCATCACTGTACGTCGAACCAATTAGTCAATGAGTGCTCCGATCTCTTCCTCAGTATGTCTCTCAGTTTAGTTTAGTTGTCAGATCATCATCACTGTACGTCGAACCAATTAGTCAATGAGTGCTCCGATCTCTCCTCATATGTCTCTCAGTTTAGTTTAGTTGTCAGATCATCATCACTGTACGTCAACAATGTCTAATGTGCTCCGATCTCTTCCTCAGTATGTCTCTCAGTTTAGTTTAGTTGTCAGATCATCATAACTGTACGTCGAACCAATTAGTCAATGAGTGCTCCGATCTCTTCCTCATTATGTCTCTCAGTTTAGTTTAGTTGTCAGATCATCATCACTGACGTCAACAATGTCTATCAAGGTGCTCGATCTCTCTCCTCAGTATGTCTCTCAGTTTAGTTTAGTTGTCAGATCATCATCACTGCACGTCAACAATTGTCTATAGTGCTCCGATCTCTTCCTCAGTATGTCTCTCAGTTTAGTTTAGTTGTCAGATCATCATAACTGTACGTCGAACCAATTAGTCAATGAGTGCTCCGATCTCTTCCTCAGTATGTCTCTCAGTTTAGTTTAGTTGTCAGATCATCATCACTGACGTCGAACCAATGTCATAAGTGCTCCGATCTCCTCCTCAGTATGTCTCTCAGTTTAGTTTAGTTGTCAGATCATCATCACTGACGTCGAACAATTAGTCATGAGTGCTCCGATCTCTCCTCAGTATGTCTCTCAGTTTAGTTTAGTTGTCAGATCATCATCACTGTACGTCGAACCAATTAGTCAATGAGTGCTCCGATCTCCTCCTCAGTATGTCTCTCAGTTTAGTTTAGTTGTCAGATCATCATCACTGTACGTCGAACCAATTAGTCAATGAGTGCTCCGATCTCCTCCTCAGTATGTCTCTCAGTTTAGTTTAGTTGTCAGATCATCATCACTGTACGTCGAACAAATTAGTCAATGAGTGCTCCGATCTCCTCCACAGTATGTCTCTCAGTTTAGTTTAGTTGTCAGATCATCATCACTGTACGTCGAACCAATTAGTCAATGAGTGCTCCGATCTCCTCCTCAGTATGTCTCTCAGTTTAGTTTAGTTGTCAGATCATCATCACTGTACGTCGAACCAATTAGTCAATGAGTGCTCCGATCTCCTCCTCAGTATGTCTCTCAGTTTAGTTTAGTTAACAGATCATCATCACTGTACGTCGAACCAATTAGTCAATGAGTGCTCCGATCTTCTCCTCAGTATGTCTCTCAGTTTAGTTTAGTTGTCAGATCATCATCACTGTACGTCAACTAATTAGTCAATGAGTGCTCCGATCTCCTCCTCAGTATGTCTCTCAGTTTAGTTTAGTTGTCAGATCATCATCACTGTACGTCAACTAATTAGTCAATGAGTGCTCCGATCTCTTCCTCAGTATGTCTCTCAGTTTAGTTTAGTTGCAGATCATCATACTGTACGTCGAACCAATTAGTCAATGAGTGCTCGATCTTTTCCTCAGTATGTCTCTCAGTTTAGTTTAGTTGTCAGATCATCATTACTGTACGTCGAACCAATTAGTCAATGAGTGCTCGATCTCTCCTCATTATGTCTCTCAGTTTAGTTTAGTTGTCAGATCATCATCACTGTACGTCAACAAGTCATAGAGTGCTCGATCTTTCCTCAGTATGTCTCTCAGTTTAGTTTAGTTGTCAGATCATCATCACTGTACGTTGAACTAATTAGTCAATGAGTGCTCCGATCTCCTCCACAGTATGTCTCTCAGTTTAGTTTAGTTGTCAGATCATCATAACTGTACGTCGAACCAATTAGTCTATAAGTGCTCCGATCTCCTCCATATGTTCTCAGTTTAGTTTAGTTGTCAGATCATCATCACTGTACGTCGAACCAATTAGTCAATGAGTGCTCCGATTCTTCCTCATATGTCTCTCAGTTTAGTTTAGTTGTCAGATCATCATCACTGACGTCGAACTAATGTCATAGTGCTCCGATCTCCCCCACAGTATGTCTCTCAGTTTAGTTTAGTCGTCAGATCATCATCACTGACGTCGAACTAATGTCTATAAGTGCTCGATCTCCTCCACAGTATGTCTCTCAGTTTAGTTTAGTTGTCAGATCATCATCACTGTACGTCGAACCAATTAGTCAATGAGTGCTCCGATCTCTTCCTCATTATGTCTCTCAGTTTAGTTTAGTTGTCAGATCATCATCACTGTACGTCGAACCAATTAGTCAATGAGTGCTCCGATCTTTTCCTCAGTATGTCTCTCAGTTTAGTTTAGTTGTCAGATCATCATCACTGTACGTCGAACTAATTAGTCTATAAGTGCTCGATTTTTCCTCATTATGTCTCTCAGTTTAGTTTAGTTGTCAGATCATCATCACTGTACGTCGAACCAATTAGTCAATGAGTGCTCCGATCTCTTCCTCATTATGTCTCTCAGTTTAGTTTAGTTGTCAGATCATCATCACTGTACGTCAACCAATGTCATAGAGTGCTCCGATCTTTCCTCATTATGTCTCTCAGTTTAGTTTAGTTGTCAGATCATCATCACTGTACGTCCAACTAATGTTCATAGAGTGCTCGATCTCTTCCTCATTATGTCTCTCAGTTTAGTTTAGTTGTCAGATCATCATCACTGTACGTCGAACCAATTAGTCAATGAGTGCTCCGATCTTTTCCTCAGTATGTCTCTCAGTTTAGTTTAGTTGTCAGATCATCATCACTGTACGTCAACAATTGTCATAGATGCTCCGATCTTTCCTCATATGTCTCTCAGTTTAGTTTAGTTGTCAGATCATCATTACTGACGTCCAACAATTAGTCATGAGTGCTCCGATCTCTTCCTCATTATGTCTCTCAGTTTAGTTTAGTTGTCAGATCATCATCACTGTACGTCAACCAATGTCTATAGTGCTCCGATCTCTTCCTCATTATGTCTCTCAGTTTAGTTTAGTTGTCAGATCATCATCACTGACGTCAACAATGTCATGAGTGCTCCGATCTTTCCTCAGTATGTCTCTCAGTTTAGTTTAGTTGTCAGATCATCATTACTGTACGTCGAACCAATTAGTCAATGAGTGCTCGATCTTTCCTCATATGTCTCTCAGTTTAGTTTAGTTGTCAGATCATCATCACTGTACGTCAACTAATTAGTCAATGAGTGCTCCGATCTCTTCCTCAGTATGTCTCTCAGTTTAGTTTAGTTGTCAGATCATCATTACTGCACGTCAACCAATAGTCAATGAGTGCTCCGATCTCTTCCTCATTATGTCTCTCAGTTTAGTTTAGTTGTCAGATCATCATCACTGTACGTCGAACCAATTAGTCAATGAGTGCTCCGATCTTTTCCTCAGTATGTCTCTCAGTTTAGTTTAGTTGTCAGATCATCATCACTGTACGTCAACAATCTATAAGATGCTCCGATCTTTTCCTCAGTATGTCTCTCAGTTTAGTTTAGTTGTCAGATCATCATAACTGTACGTCGAACCAATTAGTCAATGAGTGCTCCGATCTCTCCTCATATGTCTCTCAGTTTAGTTTAGTTGTCAGATCATCATCACTGTACTCGAACCAATTAGTCAATGAGTGCTCCGATCTCCTCCTCAGTATGTCTCTCAGTTTAGTTTAGTTGTCAGATCATCATCACTGTACGTCGAACCAATTAGTCAATGAGTGCTCCGATCTCCTCCTCAGTATGTCTCTCAGCGTGTGGCAACTAACGACACCGGTTCTTTGTTGGTTTACTATTATTCTTTAGCTACCAGCAAAGCGTTCTTGTCTCGCTACACCACATTTGACTTGGAGTTACTGTATTGGCTGAAATCGGATGCACATGTCCTAAACGTGTAGAAGTCTATGCGTTTAGGGCCTACCAAACCAATGTGCAACGTATACACATTCTTGGCAAAGATCAAACATATTACAAAGAGTGATTAAAAATGGTCGTAAAGAACGAACGCAAAGAAGAAGAAGAATAATTTGTGTAGTCTGGTTAGCGTTGTAGATTCATCACTATTACATGAATCATGTACCCGTCCTCTCTCCCTTAGAGAATTTATAATATCAGCTTGATCAATTGCTCGCCCGCTTTTTACTGCGGCCATACCTGCAAGCATATCGACACGCTCATTCCCCCTTTACATGCATGCCCTGGCATAAAAATAAAACTGTTTTTTGTCAGCTTAGACCTCCTCCATGACTCTGACTATTGTCTCCGGGCCCGTCCTGTTTCAATCTTCCTGCACATACTCATTAAGTCACTGAGAAAACATGCATGGATAAAAGTCTGTGATTCCATCCAGACCATCGTTTGATTTCCATAGTGAGACTGCTCTCGGTCACGGCAAAACCACCAATGTTTTCCTTCACAACATCCTATACGACCGGAGCAGTGAAAGCCCAGGAGCTCCGCACATGTCGAATCACTGAACCATCTGTATAAATGATATGACGTGTGTGAAATAAAGGGTATTGTTAAGTGCAGGATTAAACAAGATTGGAACATCTTCAACAGTTTTGTACAGAGTATAGTACAATAATAGGCTTATATTGTGCCGAGGTAAACAATTGGTTACAGTGTATAGTACAATACTCTGCATGTAAAGGTGCTGCAGATAAGCTATGGAAAAACAAATATAATGAAGACACCTATGGCAAGTAATGCAGATATCACACTGGAATCTAAAATGATAAAAATAACAGAGCCGTTCACCTATTTAGGTAGCAATTTTGATTGCACAGGAAATGTTAAAAAGAAATTATGATACGAGTTGGCAAAGCAACATCAGCTTTTAAAAGTCTAAATAAAATATGGAATTGCAAGTTATATAGTATTAAAACTAAATTACGAATTTTCAATTCAAATGTTGTATCAATCCTAACATATGCCAGCGAGAGTTGGAAAACGACTAAAGATATAGAAAGCAAGTTGAATTCATTTGAAAATAGATGTCTGCGAAAAATAATGAATATAAAATGGAACGAATTCAGAAGAAGTGATGAAACCAGATACATGTCTGGTCAATCACTAGTGACAACTGTTATAAGAAAGAGAAGATGGAGATATGTTGGGCACACCTTGAGGAGAAATGATCAATGAATATCAAAGCAGACATTGAAGTGGGATGCAAAGCGTTCCAGAAAGAGAGGTCGACCTAAGGAGACCCTGAAACGAACTTTGCTAAGAGAGACAAGAAATATCGGTCTCAGTTCCATGGATGAGATTGAGCGAGTTGCCCAGGATAGAGCGGTATGGAGAAATTACTTGCAGGCCCTATGTAACGTATAACGGTACGAAAGGAATTATTATAGTACAATAATAGGCTAATATTATGCCAAGGTTAACAATTATTTTCAGGGTTATTTTATGCGATCGATGTCATAGCATATTGGGCAATCTCATTCGTGCTCTGTCCTCCACTGCAACAGCCATCCCAAAGTCGATTTGCTCACCATACCCAAGAGAAGTTGATTAGTATACCTTCACTCTCTACCATGAAGACGACACTGTCTGGCATGTCCAAACTTATCGCAATCGGCTCAGAGTCTGAGACTTGCCCATATCACATAAATGAGCGCGTTCAGAGTTAGTAGTAAGAAAAGAACAACTGTTGTTACTGCCTGTGTAATACTATCTGTGTAATACTGTCTGTGTAATACTGTCTGTGTAATACTGACTGTGTAATACTGTCTGTGTAATACTATCTGTGTAATACTGTCTGTGTAATACTGCACTGTGTAATATGCTTACTGACTGTGTAATACTTATCTGTGTAATACTGTCTGTGTAATACTGTCTGTGTAATACTGACTGTGTAATACTATCTGTGTAATACTGTCTGTGTAATACTGTCTGTGTAATACTGACTGTGTAATACTGTCTGTGTAATACTATCTGTGTAATACTGTCTGTGTAATACTGTCTGTGTAATACTATCTGTGTAATACTGTCTGTGTAATACTGACTGTGTAATACTGACTGTGTAATACTATCTGTGTAATACTGTCTGTGTAATACTGTCTGTGTAATACTGACTGTGTAATACTATCTGTGTAATACTGACTGTGTAATACTATCTGTGTAATACTGTCTGTGTAATACTATCTGTGTAATACTATCTGTGTAATACTATCTGTGTAATACTATCTGTGTAATACTATCTGTGTAATACTATCTGTGTAATACTGTCTGTGTAATACTATCTGTGTAATACTATCTGTGTAATACTGTCTGTGTAATACTGTCTGTGTAATACTGTCTGTGTAATACTATCTGTGTAATACTGACTGTGTAATACTGTCTGTGTAATACTGTCTGTGTAATACTGTCTGTAATATGTCTGTGTAATACTATCTGTGTAATACTATCTGTGTAATACTGTCTGTGTAATACTGTCTGTGTAATACTGTCTGTGTAATACTATCTGTGTAATACTATCTGTGTAATACTATCTGTGTAATACTGTCTGTGTAATACTGTCTGTGTAATACTGTCTGTGTAATACTATCTGTGTAATACTGACTGTGTAATACTATCTGTGTAATACTGTCTGTGTAATACTGTCTGTGTAATACTATCTGTGTAATACTGTCTGTGTAATACTGACTGTGTAATACTGTCTGTGTAATACTGACTGTGTAATACTATCTGTGTAATACTATCTGTGTAATACTATCTGTGTAATACTGACTGTGTAATACTATCTGTGTAATACTGTCTGTGTAATACTGACTGTGTAATACTATCTGTGTAATACTGACTGTGTAATACTATCTGTGTAATACTGACTGTGTAATACTATCTGTGTAATACTGACTGTGTAATACTATCTGTGTAATACTGTCTGTGTAATACTATCTGTGTAATACTGTCTGTGTAATACTGTCTGTGTAATACTGTCTGTGTAATACTGACTGTGTAATACTATCTGTGTAATACTGACTGTGTAATACTATCTGTGTAATACTGACTGTGTAATACTATCTGTGTAATACTGTCTGTGTAATACTGTCTGTGTAATACTGACTGTGTAATACTATCTGTGTAATACTGACTGTGTAATACTGTCTGTGTAATACTGACTGTGTAATACTATCTGTGTAATACTGTCTGTGTAATACTATCTGTGTAATACTGACTGTGTAATACTATCTGTGTAATACTGACTGTGTAATACTATCTGTGTAATACTGTCTGTGTAATACTGTCTGTGTAATACTATCTGTGTAATACTGTCTGTGTAATACTGACTGTGTAATACTGTCTGTGTAATACTGACTGTGTAATACTGACTGTGTAATACTGACTGTGTAATACTGTCTTTACCGTCTGTGTAATACTGTCTGTGTAATACTATCTGTGTAATACTGACTGTGTAATACTGTCTGTGTAATACTATCTGTGTAATACTGTCTGTGTAATACTATCTGTGTAATACTGACTGTGTAATACTGTCTGTGTAATACTATCTGTGTAATACTGACTGTGTAATACTGTCTTTACTGCCTGTGTAATACTGTCTGTGTAATACTGACTGTGTAATACTGTCTGTGTAATACTGTCTGTGTAATACTGTCTGTGTAATACTGTCTGTGTAATACTGTCTGTGTAATACCGCTTGTTAGGACAGTGTAGGACAGAAGGGACACGAGACTGTGGAATTGAATGGCCGCATGGCTAGTACAGTCGTCGCGAGGTTTAGGTTAGAACTTGTTCTTGACGCCCACGGCCGAAGCACAACTCCCTTGCCTTCCTTACCAGGTATTGAAACAAGGTCTTCCACATAGGAGCCTGCGATCTAATCCATTCGGTCAGACACACTACTATTTATATACACATAGCCTAAATGTCATTATCACATACATACTCACGCACACACAATATGACATACACTATAATGCTAATAGAAGCTCATCATTAGGTGCCGTGCCGGCTGGTGTAGGCTATCATGGATCTCCACAAATTTCTGTCTCTTGTGTTTGTTATCATCTCAGATGTTGACGCTCTACCGTGCCATGAAGTTAGGCTATCCACAATTGTATCTCTCTGTCTTCCTCTGTCTCATCTACCCTCGATTTTACCGGTTGTTACAATGTGTTATAAATCTCCCTTTCTCATCACATGTCCGAAAAATGATGACTGCCTCTTTCTTATATTGATGATAAGATTTCTCTGTGTCTTGACCTCATTCAACACCTCCACTTTAGCCATTTTAGCAGTCCATGGAATTCTCATCATTCTTCTGTCAAACCACATATGAAGGTTTTTCGGTTCGAATCCGGATCGCGTTGTGTATTCCCCCACCCTCCAGGAGATCTCTATTACTGTTGTCGGAGCTACGGAGTTCGCGCTTTGTACAACACTCTCGCTAGGTGGCCAGCCGTTTCTGCTGAGAGGGATGGAGCTATACGGGCAAACCTAGAGCAATAAAGTCAATTCTTCGTCCTTAGACACTTTGTCATTAGGCTGCAGTACTCCTCCCTATTATCGATATGCATTAAGAGTAACACCTATATAACACGAGGTATGAAATGGTTCCTTTACTATTAAGAGTAACAGTTTTATAAATGGTGTGTGTGTGCGTGCGTGTGTATGTGTGTGTGTGTGTATGTGTGTGTGTATGTGTGTGTGTGTGTGTGTGTGTGTGGGTCTACGGTAATTTGAAAATATTAGAAAGGACTAGGATATTTTGATTTGGAAACCAGGTGGTTAGTTGATATGGTCGTTAAAAACCAGGTGGTTAGTTGAGATGGTCGTTAAAAACCAGGTGGTTAGTTGAGATGGTCGTTAAAAACCAGGTGGTTAGTTGAGATGGTCGTTAAAAACCAGGTGGTTAGTTGAGATGGTCGTTAAAAACCAGGTGGTTAGTTGAGATGGTCGTTAAAAACCAGGTGGTTAGTTGAGATGGTCGTTAAAAACCAGGTGGTTAGTTGAGATGGTCGTTAAAAACCAGGTGGTTAGTTGAGATGGACGTTAAAAACCAGGTGGTTAGAATGAAATGCTTAGCTTATCTGGCTGCTTCTTCTCCTTCGAACGCTCCATATCGACCACTTGTTAACCCCTCTATGTGATTTGTATGTGATCTGAGCCTAATAGCGAATGTACGTTGCACCAGTTATGCGCCTACAAGTAGGCCAGCACATCCGATTTCTGTGCTGCTTTTAATTTACTAGGGTAGCTTCCCATGACCCCCTACCTCAGTCACCTCTTATAACATTCCTTGTAGGTCACAGTGGTACTATTCTTTGCTCCCTTGCGAGCCTCGACACCAGACGGACGTAACACAGAATTGAATATGAAGAAAATAAGAGAATTGAATATGAAGAAAATAAGAGAATTGAATATGAAGAAAATAAGAGAATTGAATATGAAGAAAATAAGAGAATTGAATATGAAGAAAATAAGAGAATTGAATATGAAGAAAATAAGAGAATTGAATATGAAGAAAATAAGAGAATTGAATATGAAGAAAATAGACACAAACAAAATAAGAGAATTGAATATGAAGAAAATAAGTGAATTGAATATGAAGAAAATAGACACAAACAAAATAAGAGAATATTTGTTGGAATTTATTTTACATGGACGTTGGTATATTATTGGCTAACATAATGGAACTCATAGCATTCTCACAGACTCACGTTAGCAATATGAACATAAACTCACACATGGAGAACTCATAGCATTCTCACAGACTCACACATGGAGAACTCACATCATTCTCACAGACTCGTGTTAGCAATATGAACATAGACTCACACACGGAGAACTCACAGCATTCTCACAGACTCACACATGGAGAACTCACAGCATTCTCACAGACTCTTGTTAGCAATATGAACATAGACTCACACACGGAGAACTCACAGCATTCTCACAGACTCGTGTTAGCAATATGAACATAATATAGACTCACACAAGGAGAACTCACAGAATTCTCACAGACTCACACATGGAGAACTCACAGAATTCTCACAGACTCGTGTTAGCAAGAAAGAACTCAAAATCAAAGAAAACTGGTTGATGCTTCAAATAAGAATGAGAAAATTGAAGTATTTTGGACATATAAAAGACATGAAGGACGGGAGAAGACCATAATGGAAGGAGGCATCCCTGCAAAGAGAAGAAGAGGAAGACCACGGAGAAGATGGATTCAGGATGTAACTGATGGTTTGAACATGACGGCTGCATAGGCAGGACATCTGGTCTATGAGAGAGATAAATTCCAAAGGACTGTTGGGGTGGTAAAGTTCTGCTAAGGACAAGCTATTTAATGATGATGATATTAACATATTATAGACTAACAAACGGACTAGCAAACTAACAAACGGACTAGCAAACTAACAAAGGGACTAACAAACGGAGAACGACTAAAATAATAACGCATACATTGTAACTATTCATCAACTGGTGTCTGCGCAGAATAGAGAGACTGAGATGGTATGATTACAAATGAGGAACTTATGGACAGATTCCAGTAAACCAAGAGGGGAAGAAAAGACACATGCGCTGGAGACTGAGATGGTATGATAGGGTCACAAATGGTGAGATTATGGAGAGAACAAGGCAGATTCTAGTCAACCAAGAGTGGAAGAAGAAACTCTGACATTGGATAGGACACCGCCCGTCTGGTGCGGGGACTCGCAAGGGGAGCAAAGAATAGTATAACTGCGACCTACATGGCATATCGTAAGAGGCGACTGATGTAGGACCTAGCTACCCTAGTAAATAAAAAGCATCGCAGAAATTGGATGTGCTGGCCCACTTGTAGGCGCATAACTGGCACAACACACAATCGCTCTTAAGCTCAGATCACATACAAATCACACAGAGTGGTTTAACAAGTTGTCGATATGGAGCGTGTGAAGAAGAAGAAGAATATGACACACATTAAATAAATCTCAGTTTTGTGTAACAAGAAGGGTCATTGTCTGGAACCTGCAGGGAACAAGAAGTGTCATTGTTGAACCTGCAGGAACAAGAATGTCATTGTCTGGAACCTGCAGGGAACAAGAAGTGTCATTGTCTGAACCTGCAGGAACAAGAAGGTCATTGTCTGAACCTGCAGGAAAGCCAAAGAGAGGGAAATCTAATAAATACATGGAGAATATATTTGGAGGCAGAGAGTAATGGAAAAATGAAATACATGGAGGGAACTGTAAGAGATAGATAAAGATATGAACAAATAGACGGAGCTGAAAGAGATAGATAAAGGTAGGAAGATGGTTTCAGTTGTTTCAAGTAATCTACCACAATCGGGGTTAAAAAGGCACAAGAAAGAGAGAGGGAGAGAGAGAGAGAGAGAGAGAAATAGATGGAATCAAAACGACATCAGCTTGATCCAGCTAAGAGAATTAAAGCTTCCACTTCATTATCATCATCAAGTAGCTTGTCCTTTGCGGGACATGACTACTATGACAGCAGTCTTGAAAAACTCTCTGTTCTGTGCAAGTTGACCAGCATCAGCAGCAGTCATTCTCAGATCGTCAATGACATCTTGCACCCATCATCTTCTAGGTATTCCTCTCATTCTTCCAGGCACCATTCCTCCAAAATTATCTTCTCTAGGCACTCATGTCGTTTGATGTGTCCGAAATATTTAATTTTCCTTGATTTTATGTTCTTAACTAGCCAACTCTCTTTATTAGCAAACTCTGTTTAATAGCAAACTCTGTTTAATAGCAAACTCTGTTTAATAGCAAGCTGTTGCAAAACAGAAGTACTTGTTCTCATCACTGCTTCTAGTTGTGATGTCATGGATGAAATGATTGTATAAGACAGTGCTCCGATACGATAATTGATCAAATGAACGTTCGGTTAATAAGTTCATATAAGGGACAAATAAACCAATATTTTTCTATGAAACATAATGAGATCATAAGTTCATGTATGATGATGTCTTAATATAACATGTCATTGTTGTTGTCAATTTTATGTCTTGATTAGATCTCATCTCCTCACTGACCTCACTCACAACCTCACTGACCTCACTCACAACCTCACTGACCTCACTCCCCAACCTCACTGATCTCACTCACAACCTCACTGACCTCACTCACAACCTCACTGACCTCACTCACAACCTCACTGACCTCACTCACAACCTCACTGACCTCACTCACAACCTCACTGACCTCACTCACAACCTCACTGACCTCACTCACAACCTCACTGACCTCACTCACAACCTCACTGACCTCACTCACAACCTCACTGACCTCACTCACAACCTCACTCACTACATCATTTACCTCACTCACAATTTCACTGACCTCACTCACAACCTTTATGACCCTAGCATTTCATGGAAAATACTCCCTCAAAGACCTAAGCAGAACAGACCAGGTCATTATATTTCGACCACGTACTGGACACAGCAGACTCAACAAACACTTATACAGACTAGGAATAAGTCAAACAGCTCTCTGCCAGTGTCAGCAGGCGGAACAAACAGCGAACCATATCATGCAAGACTGTCATCTCCTGGGTGAGCTGAGAAGCAACATGTGGCCACATCCAGTCGACCTGAAAACTAAGCTTTGACGAAGCCCGACAGACCTGAAGTTGACTGTCCAGTTTGTAGTCTACAGTAAACTAACCGCATGACCAGAGATCACTGAAGAAGGAAACCTGACATACCTGAAGCTGACTGCCAGGTTTGTCGTCCAGAGTAAACTAATCACATGACCAGAGACAGCGGAAGACGAAGAAGAAGAGCTCACCACCTCATTAACCCTCATGACTACACCATTGACCTCCCTCACATAACTCAGCATATTGTTTACCTCAGTCATCTTACTTATTACTCCGTTCGTCTCACTCAACATTTCATTTTTCTTGTTTCTTACTGCACATGGTATTCTTACTGTCCATGGTATTCCTACTGTCCATGGTATTCCTACTGCACATGGTATTCCTACTGTCCATGGTATTCTTACTGCACATGGTATTCTTACTGCCCATGGTATTCCTACTGTCCATGGTATTCCTACTGCACATGGTATTCTTACTGCACATGGTATTCCTACTGCACATGGTATTCCTACTGTCCATGGTATTCCTACTGCACATGGTATTCTTACTGTCCATGGTATTCCTACTGCACATGGTATTCCTACTGTCCATGGTATTCCTACTGTCCATGGTATTCTTACTGTCCATGGTATTCCTACTGCACATGGTATTCTTACTGCACATGGTATTCTTACTGCACATGGTATTCTTACTGCCCATTGTATTCCTAACATTCCTCTTTTAAACAACAAATTATTTGCTTGGTCCGTTCCTAAAAGTTGACTCCTTGGCCAAGATACATATTATTTATTCATTTTCCAAAAAATGTCGTGCCCAGTTGTTCGCTTGCCAGTTGTTCGCTTTGATGAAAGTATTTTTGCTGATGCATTGATTCATTGCAGCCCTGTAAGCTGGTACATTTGTCTGTGAAATATTGTGTTCTTAATCAAGATATATTCCCTAATAACAGAACTTGCTAGTATAAAAACAAATCAAGTCCACTTAGGGTCAACAGTTGACTCTCATTGATGTATACTTCAGTCGTCGGTAGAGTTCACGGGAACGCATGCATACAATGGACTGTTTTGTCTGTTAGGGCGGTCACGTGGTGATTTGTAGTGGACTTTAGGACTGCCAGAACTCAGGGCAGCAATTTCTCCATCTTCACTGGACTCTTGACCGATAGCGTCCTGTGGTTGGACATAAGGTACTTTGACACTGCTGACCACTGAAGGAGGTCGTCTGTATGCTGAGGAAGAGAGACATATAGAGTAAGTTTCTTTTCAATGATTTCTTGTTTCAAATTTCATTGTAAATCTACGTTAGTATTCCTTATAAACACAGTTGAGTTTTTTGTTTGTAGTTGCGACCGATCCAAATCAAGCACCTCCATGGGTGGGGAAACGGGGGTTGGAGGTGGGGGGTTGGAGAGCAGGAGTATCACGAACGACATTCAGATAAGAAGTGTCAGCCGTGATACGCCAGATTTTTACTACAATATCCGGTTGAGAACAATACGGCGAAGTGTCATAGCTTGCCCACCATATCTCCATCTTCTCTTTCTTATAACAGTTGTTACTAGTGGTTGACCAGACATTTCTTCTCAAGGTGTGTCCAACATATCTCCATCTTCTCCTTCTTATAACAGTTGTTACTAGTGGTTGACCAGACATTTCTTCTCAAGGTGTGTCCAACATATCTCCATCTTCTCCTTCTTATAACAGTTGTTACTAGTGGTTGACCAGACATTTCTTCTCAAGGTATGTCCAACATATCTCCATCTTCTCCTTCTTATAACAGTTGATACTAGTGGTTGACCAGACATTTCTTCTCAAGGTGTGTCCAACATATCTCCATCTTCTCCTTCTTATAACAGTTGTTACTAGTGGTTGACCAGACATTTCTTCTCAAGGTGTGTCCAACATATCTCCATCTTCTCCTTCTTATAACAGTTGTTACTAGTGGTAGACCAGACATTTCTTCTCAAGGTATGTCCAACATATCTCCATCTTCTCTTTCTTATAACAGTTGTTACTAGTGGTTGACCAGACATTTCTTCTCAAGGTATGTCCAACATATCTCCATCTTCTCCTTCTTATAACAGTTGTTACTAGTGGTTGACCAGACATTTCTTCTCAAGGTGTGTCCAACATATCTCCATCTTCTCCTTCTTATAACAGTTGTTACTAGTGGTTGACCAGACATTTCTTCTCAAGGTATGTCCAACATATCTCCATCTTCTCCTTCTTATAACAGTTGATACTAGTGGTTGACCAGACATTTCTTCTCAAGGTGTGTCCAACATATCTCCATCTTCTCCTTCTTATAACAGTTGTTACTAGTGGTTGACCAGACATTTCTTCTCAAGGTATGTCCAACATATCTCCATCTTCTCCTTCTTATAACAGTTGTTACTAGTGGTTGACCAGACATTTCTTCTCAAGGTGTGTCCAACATATCTCCATCTTCTTCTTCTTATAACAGTTGTTACTAGTAGTTGACCAGACATTTATTCTCAAGGTATGTCCAACATATCTCCATCTTCTCCTTCTTATAACAGTTGTTACTTGTGGTTGACCAGACATTTCTTCTCAAGGTGTGTCCAACATATCTCCATCTTCTCCTTCTTATAACAGTTGTTACTTGTGGTTGACCAGACATTTCTTCTCAAGGTGTGTCCAACATATCTCCATCTTCTCCTTCTTATAACAGTTGTTACTAGTGGTTGACCAGACATTTCTTCTCAAGGGGTGTCCAACATATCTCCATCTTCTTCTTCTTATAACAGTTGTTACTAGTAGTTGACCAGACATTTATTCTCAAGGTATGTCCAACATATCTCCATCTTCTCCTTCTTATAACAGTTGTTACTTGTGGTTGACCAGACATTTCTTCTCAAGGTGTGTCCAACATATCTCCATCTTCTCCTTCTTATAACAGTTGTTACTGGTGGTTGACCAGACATTTCTTCTCAGAGTGTGCCCAACATATCTCCATCTTCTCCTTCTTATAACAGTTGTTACTTGTGGTTGACCAGACATTTCTTCTCAAGGTGTGTCCAACATATCTCCATCTTCTCCTTCTTATAACAGTTGTTACTTGTGGTTGACCAGACATTTCTTCTCAAGGTGTGTCCAACATATCTCCATCTTCTCTCTCTTATAACAGTTGTTACTAATGATTGACCAGACATTTCTCTGATTTCATCACTTCTCATGAATTCGTTCCATTTTATGATCATTATTTTTCACAGACATCTATTTTCAAATGCATTCAACTTACTTTTTATATCTTTAATCATTTTCCAACTCCCGCTGACATATATTAGAACTGATACAGAACATTGGAATTGAAAAACTTGAAATATAATTTTAAAATGTATAACTTGCGGTTTCATATTTAATTGATGCATTTGAAAGCTGCAGCTTGCAGATATAGTCAGGCAAAATTGATTGATAGGACCATCATCATTGCACTTCGGTGAGTAACCATGTGTGCTCCGATCTCTTTCTTATACAGAAAGATCTAAGCTGCAGTGCACGAACTCCGTAGCACCGGCGAGTGTCCTCGATGTAATTTTGAAGATATTAAAGATAGTTTGTAGGAATCTTATATTTAATCTTTTCTAATAAATTTTGCCGGGTAGCGGCTTTTCAGCCTGCTCTTCTTGATTTTGAACTATCAAGGGTTATTTTACTTGCAACACGGCACCTACGTTTTATTGTACGGTTGATAGGACTAGAAACTCGATCTCACCTACACTGAGATCAAGGATCTCTGGAAAAATGTCCCGAGGGACCCACGAGGGAGCGAACCGAGAACCTCTGGCACGAGAAGCGAGCACCTAATCCCTCCCTCCCCCAGTCGGACTAAAGTAGCACAAACAATAGGAACAATTAGTATGTTAGTCATCATCAAGGTCCTTTATATGACGTTGCTCTCTTTGCAGAGCATCTCAAATTCACTCTGTCTCTAGCAGTTCACCCCTTCGTCGATGGTCACATTCATGGTTTCTTTAATATCTTGTAGCCATCTTCTTTTTGGCCTGCCTCTGCGTCTTGGGACCCTGCCCTCTAATATTGTTCATGACGGTTAATGTGACAAAAATATCTAATTTTTCTGTATAGTATATAGTTTATCAGCCAATTCTCTTTAACATTTAGTTCTTTCAGTATATTAGTACTAATACTTAACACACACACACACACACACAGACACACAATAAAAACACACACGCAATGTCAATCATGTATAATCATGTGTAAGGAGTAACGGATTGTCAAAATTGACGCAGACAAACACAGATTATGATTGTCGTATCATCAATCATTGCAAATCAATCACTTTTTAACATCTTCCAGATGGGATCTCTGTAGCGTTAACATCTTCCAGATGGGATCTCTGTAGCGTTAACATCTTCCAGATGGGATCTCTGTAGCGTTAACATCTTCCAGATGGGATCTCTGTAGCGTTAACATCTTCCAGATGGGATCTCTGTAGCGTTAACATCTTCCAGATGGGATCTCTGTAGCGTTAACATCTTCCAGATGGGATCTCTGTAGCGTTAACATCTTCCAGATGGGATCTCTGTAGCGTTAACATCTTCCAGATGGGATCTCTGTAGCGTTAACATCTTCCAGATGGGATCTCTGTAGCGTTAACATCTTCCAGATGGGATCTCTGTAGCGTTAACATCTTCCAGATGGGATCTCTGTAGCGTTAACATCTTCCAGATGGGATCTCTGTAGCGTTAACATCTTCCAGATGGGATCTCTGTAGCGTTAACAACTTCCAGATGGGATCTCTGTAGCGTTAACATCTTCCAGATGGGATCTCTGTAGCGTTAACATCTTCCAGATGGGATCTCTGTAGCGTTAACATCTTCCAGATGGGATCTCTGTAGCGTAGAGGTTAGGGGCTCACCTCTCGTGCCAGAGGTAACCGGTTCGCTCCCTCCTGGAGCCATCATGATATTTTTTCAGTGATCCCTGATCTAAGTGTAGGTGAGATCGAATTCTAAGTCCTATCGGAGATGGACGATAAAACGTAGGTCCCATGTTCAATTTGAGCACGTAAAAGGACAATTGGCAGTTCAAAATCGAGAAGAGCAGGCTGGAAAGTCACTGCCTTTGCAAAATTAATTAGAAAAAGATTAATAATAAAATTTCAACAAAATATCGTCACCACCTCTTAATTACATCGGGGAACCTCACCGGTGCTACGGAGTTCGTGCACAGCAGCTGAGGTCTTCCTGTGTAAGAAATAGATCGGATCACACAAGGTTACTCTCTGAAGTGCAATGTTGATGGTCCATCAATCAATCAATCAATCAATCAAATCGTCTTCCAATTGATAAATAAACGAAGATAGATAACTAGTACTGGCTTGCTGAACGAATTAAAATAACATAAGTTACTGCCCTTTGACCAGTAAAACAAGTCTTAATCTTCAGGTAGCGATGAAGTCGAATTAATTGATTTATTGAAGCGGAAGCATAAGTACGTGTAAAGTAAAAATGTATCTATTTGTATGTCTTGTCTCCCTGTCTTGTCTCCCTGCTTGTTTATCTGTCTGTCCGTTAGTAGCATGTGATTGTCACCGTGCATATGTTAAGTAAGACTGACAAAAGAGGAGGGAGAGTCTTGTGGCAAACATGAATATACAATCACCGGCTCAGATAACCAACCACCACATCACAGTACAATCTTTCTTTTGAACAGCGCGGCTCTAGTGAAAGCTACCCAAGTAAGTAAAAAGCGGGGCAAGAAATCGGATGTGCTGGCCTAGGCATCCATAGGAGCACCCTGGCACAACGCACAATCGCTCTTAGGCACAGATCACATACACACCACAAAGCGTGGTTTAATAAATGGTAGATATGGGACGTTCTTAGAAGAAGAAGAATAACAGCACAGCAGCTACCCATCTTATGAATAGAGGGTTGATACGCCGCTGCATTAGTTTGTCATAGGACACTCTGTTGTATGTGTCTGTCGGTCTATATGTTTGTCTGCTCTGTTGTATGTATCCACTGGTCGTCTGTTGGTCTATATGTTTGTCTGCTCTGTTGTATGTGTCCACTGGTCGTCTGTTGGTCTATATGTTTGTCTGCTCTGTTGTATGTGTCCACTGGTCGTCTGTTGGTCTATATGTTTGTCTGTCACATATTACATATTTTTATGCGTATAGAACAGTTCAACCTTTCAGTTTATTCATATCTTGTTTTTACACATCTAATTGAGCAATGGCTGCAAACCACGTGATCTGGTTCCATCTCATATGATTGTATGATTAATAGGAACATCATCATTACACTTCGGTGAGTAACCATGTGTGCTCCGATCTCTTTCTTATACAGAAAGATCTCAGCGGAAGTACACGAACTCTGTAGCACTGGCGAGGGTCCCTAATGTAATTTTTCAAGATGGTGGACATATTGAAGGAATTTTATTTGAATTTTGCCCGGACAGCGGCTGTACAGTCTACACTTGATGCCCGGACAGTGGCTGCACAGTCTACACTTGATGCCCGGACAGCGGCTGCACAGTCTACACTTGATGCCCGGACAGCGGCTGCAAAGTCTACACTTGATGCCCGGACAGCGGCTGCACAGTCTACACTTGATGCCCGGACAGCGGCTGCACAGTCTACACTTGATGCCCGGACAGCGGCTGCACAGTCTACACTTGATGCCCGGACAGCGGCTGTACAGTCTACACTTGAAGGTTTTTTACTTGCGTAACTCGAATACCTGACCTCCGTTGTATCGTCCATCTCCGATATGACTAGGAGTTCAATCTCACCCACAATGAGATCAGGAATCTCTGACAAAATATCTTGATGGTTTTACGCTGGAAATGAGCCGATTACCTTTGGAACTAGAGGTGAGCATCTAGCCTCTACGCCACAGAGATCAGGATATAATTTATCAATTGCCGCAAACCACGTGATCTGGTTACATTTCAATATATCTATCTGATCTCACATACACATGTCAACACACAAGTAGACACATACTGATAACGTGGCTTCGCACTGTGTGTGTCTCTCTCTCTTACCAAACCAGGGCCGTGCAGTATATTTTCTCAGTATGATTCAAGTCTTCGAAATGCCACCCTTAAAAGTTTCAAACTGTATTTTGATTTCGCTGTTTATGCCGCCCCCTTACGGTGTCGCCTGAAGCGGTCGCCTCTCTGTATCAAAGTGCGCCACGCCCCTGCATCACTCACACACACACATATACACACACAAATACAGATTATAACTCACTTCTGCCTCGTCGGGGAACGTTAGGGTGGGGTATAGGAGGCAGCGGCATATGCATGTGGTGAGCTGCGATGCTATAGTGACTTCTGGAGTTTAGTTGATGAGCGAAACCTTTGCTTTTCACGGTAGAGCCGCTCGTGCCACTCCAGTCCAGATGGTGATCAGGGGTCATACAGTAAGCTGGGGGCCTATACAGCTCTTCGTCTCGGTTGTGACATCGACCTGGATGAAATAAACAGACATCACACAAGTGCAAACATGTCACAATGAACACTAAAAGCGCAGTCACCACGAACACTAACAGAACATTGCTCAACATTTCCCTCTACATTATGTTACCAGTACCAAACCTGGACGCAGACATTAAATAATAGAAGAAATCTAGTCACAACAGAGATGAAGTATCTACGCAGAATGCTGGGAGTATCAAAAAGATACCGCTTGAGAAATGAAGACATCAGGAAAAAAGTGGGTACAACATCGGTACTAAACTTCATCAAGAAACAACAAATTAAATGGTTCGTCCACGTAAGCAGATTACCAACAGACAGTGCACCTCAAAGAGTTATGCTACTCCGATAGAGTGGATACAAAGCAAAAGGTCATGCACGCAAAAGGTGGAACTCAGAGATAACAGAGGCAGTGAAAAACACTATTTCTGAAGCGCACACAAAAGTCTGTTCTAGAAATTGGATGTTTCAAGACAAAACAAAATTAGAGAAAAAGAAACGAAACAAATGATTATATTTTTTGTGTAAGATTCTCAAGCATAAGATCAACAAACTAAGGAAGATTTCTGTTACTATAGAAAACACAACAATCTGAAGATAGCAATAGAGATCTTGTACATGATCGTTGGCCATGAAGAGGGCATGTATAACGTTGTATCATAGTTCTGTAATATATGTATGATTCTGCTCGATACATTCGTTTTCAGTACGGTATTTCGGCAGTTTAGTTTGTCCACTTTTTAAAATTCATTTTGGTTGAATCGAACTGCAGGGTTGCAGCCGAATCAAGGGCCACCACTTGGATGTGGAATATAATATGTTTTTCAGTTCTGGTTTTTCGACTCTGACCTTCACCTCTTTTTGTTGTTTCCAAGGTCGCAGATTTGGTTCATTGACAATGCCTTATTTATCCTGCTTATTGACATTGAAAGACACACCCCTTGTCTACATCCGGTGTTCATCATTTTAGAACTAATGTTCCATTTGATATCTTCAGAAATCCTGCTGCCTGTTCTCTCATTACCTCAAATACCTTGTCCAGACAGTAGATCTAGGTTAGCTCCACGAGATTTGAGTCTCTTCTTAATTCGACATAAACTCAGGGCCTCAGTTGCCTCCACTTTATCCACCAGATCTGATGAGTTCTAGAACTCAGGGCCTCCGTTGCCTCCACTTTATCCACCAGATCTGATGAGTTCTAGAACTCAGGGCTTACCAACATTTCAGAGTCAGTAATATTTCATTTAGAAGTTATTTATAATATTTATAAGAAGGAGATGATGGAGATATGTTGGACACACCTTGAGGAGAAATATCTGATCAACCACTAGTGACAACTGTTATAAGAAAGAGAAGATGGAGATATGTTGGACACACCTTGAGGAGAAATGATCAGACAATATCAAAGCAGGCATTGAAGTGGGATGCAAAGGGTTCAACAAAGAGAGGACGACCTAAGGAGACCCTGAAATGAACTTTGCTGAGAGAGGCAAGAAATATCGGTCTCAGTTCCATGGAGAAGATTGGGCGAGTTCTTCAGGATAGAGCGGTATGGATAAATTACTTGCAGGCCCTAGGTAACGTATAACGGTACGGGGGGAATTATTATTATTATTAATATTTCATGTGAACAAATAAATATATTAACAAAAAACTATTTATTAAAAATAAAATATTAACTTTGCTTTAAAAAAGTTCCACATTTCAAACATACTCTCTCCACATTAGCAAACCTTTTCGTTGGTGGAAGGATTGTGTGTCTTGATAATCCTTCAGGCTATGTCAGTGGGTGTCTAGCTCCCGGCAGGTCTAACCAAGCCAAACAGACTGAAGCTGGAAGGCCAGATAAAAGGGCGGGAGCAGTATGGATCCCCATAAGGTGACAGCTCAGAACTCAGCAGCGATTAGTAAATGCTTCGGTTGAAACCAAGTTATATCTCAACTATGAGACAAATATTAGTCGACCTCTCCCTTGAGGAGTACATCCTCATATGGGGATTAAACTATAGTGTCCAGGAAGCACACCCTGAACAAAAGTCAGATAGGTGTGTCTGGTAACAGAAGGCTGAAGTCACCAAGAGTATGACGACTCTAGACAAACCTGGGAAGACATATCTCGTCAGCAGGAGTTCATCTGTCTAGAGTACAAACCCGGGAAGACAGATCTCGTCAGCAGTGAGTTCAACTGTCTAGAGAACAAACCAGGGAAGACAGATCTCGTCAGCAGTGAGTCCAACTGTCTAGAGAACAAACCAGGGAAGACAGATCTCGTCAGCAGTGAGTCCAACTATCTAGAGAACAAACCCGGAAAGACAGATCTCGTCAGCAGGGAGTCTAACTGTCTAGAGAACACACCCGGAAAGACAGATCTCGTCAGCAGGGAGTCCAACTGTCTAGAGAACAAACCAGGAAAGACAGATCTCGTCAGCAGGGAGTCCAACTGTCTAGAGAACAAACCCGGGAAGACAGATCTCATCAGCAGGGAGTCCAACTGTCTAGAGAACAAACCCGGGAAGACAGATCTCATCAGCAGGGAGTCCAACTGTCTAGAGAACAAACCCGGGAAGACAGATCTCATCAGCAGGGAGTCCAACTGTCTAGAGAACAAACCCGGGAAGACAGATCTCATCAGCAGGGAGTCCAACTGTCTAGAGAACAAACCCGGGAAGACAGATCTCATCAGCAGGGAGTCCAACTGTCTAGAGAACAAACCCGGGAAGACAGATCTCATCAGCAGGGAGTCCAACTGTCTAGAGAACAAACCCGGGAAGAAAGATCTCATAAGCAAGAAGTTCAACTGTCTAGAGAACAAACCCGGGAAGACAGATCTCATAAGCAAGAAGTTCAACTGTCTAGAGAACAAACCCGGGAAGACTGATCTCATCAGCAAGAAGTTCAACTGTCTAGAGAACAAACCCGGGAAGACAGATCTCATAAGCAAGAAGTTCAACTGTCTAGAGAACAAACCCGGGAAGACAGATCTCATAAGCAAGAAGTTCAACTGTCTAGAGAACAAACCCGGGAAGACTGATCTCATCAGCAAGAAGTTCAACTGTCTAGAGAACAAACCCGGGAAGACAGATCTCATAAGCAAGAAGTTCAACTGTCTAGAGAACAAACCCGGAAGACAGATCTCATAGCAAGAAGTTCAACTGTCTAGAGAACAAACCGGGAAGACAGATCTCATAAGCAAGAAGTTCAACTGTCTAGAGAACAAACCAGGGAAGACAGATCTCATCAGCAAGAAGTTCAACTGTCTAGAGAACAAACCCGGGAAGACAGATCTCATCAGCAAGAAGTTCAACTGTCTAGAGAACAAACCCGGGAAGACAGATCTCATAAGCAAGAAGTTCAACTGTCTAGAGAACAAACCAGGGAAGACAGATCTCATCAGCAAGAAGTTCAACTGTCTAGAGAACAAACCCGGGAAGACAGATCTCATAAGCAAGAAGTTCAACTGTCTAGAGAACAAACCAGGGAAGACAGATCTCATCAGCAAGAAGTTCAACTGTCTAGAGAACAAACCCGGGGAAAAAGATCTCATCAGCAAGAAGTTCAACTGTCTAGAGAACAAACCCGGGAAGACAGATCTCATAAGCAGGGAGTTCAACTGTCTAGAGAACAAACCCGGGAAGACTGATCTCATCAGCAAG
>CM036777.1:21930979-21988479 GCA_020796225.1 Arion vulgaris | reverse complement strand
CTAGACAGATTTACCAAATAAACTCTGTGTTCTTATCTGAACTAGACAGATTTACCAAATAAACTCTGTGTTCTTATCTGAACTAGACAGATTTAGTAAATAAACTCTGTGTTCTTATCTGAACTAGACAGATTTAGTAAATAAACTCTGTGTTCTTATCTGAACTAGACAGATTTACCAAATAAACTCTTTGTTCTTATCTGAACTAGACAGATTTACCAAATAAACTCTGTGTTCTTATCTGAACTAGACAGATTTACCAAATAAACTCTGTGTTCTTATCTGAACTAGACAGATTTACCAAATAAACTCTGTGTTCTTATCTGAACTAGACAGATTTACCAAATAAACTCTGTGTTCTTATCTGAACTAGACAGATTTACCAAATAAACTCTGTGTTCTTATCTGAACTAGACAGATTTAGTAAATAAACTCTGTGTTCTTATCTGAACTAGACAGATTTAGTAAATAAACTCTGTGTTCTTATCTGAACTAGACAGATTTACCAAATAAACTCTGTGTTCTTATCTGAACTAGACAGATTTACCAAATAAACTCTGTGTTCTTATCTGAACTAGACAGATTTACCAAATAAACTCTGTGTTCTTATCTGAACTAGACAGATTTACCAAATAAACTCTGTGTTCTTATCTGAACTAGACAGATTTACCAAATAAACTCTGTGTTCTTATCTGAACTAGACAGATTTACCAAATAAACTCATTGTTCTTATCTGAACTAGACAGATTTACCAAATAAACTCTGTGTTCTTATCTGAACTAGACATATTTACCAAATAAACTCTGTGTTCTTATCTGAACTAGACAGATTTACCAAATAAACTCATTGTTCTTATCTGAACTAGACAGATTTACCAAATAAACTCTGTGTTCTTATCTGTACTAGACAGATTTAGTAAATGAGCTATCACTAAACAATATCACTTTACGCTGCACTATTTAATAATCTTATGTATTCTCTTGTTCTGAGAATTACTTCTCCACATCACACACACGCGCGCACCAGCACGTATTCACGCGCGCACCAGCACACACACACATGCTCACCAGCACACGTATACAAGCGCACCAGCACACACACACGCAAACACAACATAATCTGCATTGTTATAAATACTTACTTTCTTTCTCTTTAACTGCCCCTATCCTGTAGGGGGCATCTGTAAACGGACCCGAAGTAGTACTAACTTCTGTAGACGCAGTTACTGTAATACAACAGAAGAAAAATACCATCAATGAGTTATTATATAAACTTGTTTATATGCGGATGAACTATTAACTGATTCCGTACGACGCGACACTTGAGTGTGAAATATATTGTATCGCATGGACGAAGCGTCACTCAGAAGACGTTCACTATTTCCTTGAGTTTCCATTACTATTTGTTCCGATTAGATTTTTATAATAGCCGAAAACTACTTAAAAGTGAAGTGTAAACGATAATGAATACATATCATGGTAGCTTATGCTAGAAGTAGAAGTGAATGAATACATATCATGGTAGCTTATGGTAGAAGATCAGTAAGAAATGATGAATGAATACATATCATCATGGTAGCTTATGCTAGAAGTAGAAGTGAATGAATACATATCATGGTAGCTTATGTTAGAAGTAGAAGTGAATGAATACATATCATGTTAGCTTATGCTAGAAGTAGAAGTGAATGAATACATATCATCATAGCTTATGCTAGAAGTAGAAGTGAATGAATACATATCATGGTAGCTTATGCTAGAAGTAGAAGTGAATGAATACATATCATCATGGTAGCTTATGCTAGAAGTAGAAGTGAATGAATACATATCATGGTAGCTTATGTTAGAAGTAGAAGTGAATGAATACATATCATGGTAGCTTATGTTAGAAGTAGAAGTGAATGAATACATATCATGGTAGCTTATGTTAGAAGTAGAAGTGAATGAATACATATCATGGTAGCTTATGTTAGAAGTAGAAGTGAATGAATACATATCATGGTAGCTTATGTTAGAAGTAGAAGTGAATGAATACATATCATGTTAGCTTATGCTAGAAGTAGAAGTGAATGAATACATATCATGGTAGCTTATGTTAGAAGTAGAAGTGAATGAATACATATCATGGTAGCTTATGTTAGAAGTAGAAGTGAATGAATACATATCATCATAGCTTATGTTAGAAGTAGAAGTGAATGAATACATATCATGGTAGCTTATGTTAGAAGTAGAAGTGAATGAATACATATCATGGTAGCTTATGTTAGAAGTAGAAGTGAATGAATACATATCATGGTAGCTTATGTTAGAAGTAGAAGTGAATGAATACATATCATGGTAGCTTATGTTAGAAGTAGAAGTGAATGAATACATATCATGTTAGCTTATGCTAGAAGTAGAAGTGAATGAATACATATCATGGTAGCTTATGCTAGAAGTAGAAGTGAATGAATACATATCATCATGGTAGCTTATGCTAGAAGTAGAAGTGAATGAATACATATCATGGTAGCTTATGTTAGAAGTAGAAGTGAATGAATACATATCATGTTAGCTTATGCTAGAAGTAGAAGTGAATGAATACTATCATTCATAGCTTATGCTAGAAGTAGAAGTGAATGAATACATATCATGGTAGCTTATGCTAGAAGTAGAAGTGAATGAATACATATCATCATGGTAGCTTATGCTAGAAGTAGAAGTGAATGAATACATATCATGGTAGCTTATGTTAGAAGTAGAAGTGAATGAATACATATCATGGTAGCTTATGTTAGAAGTAGAAGTGAATGAATACATATCATGGTAGCTTATGTTAGAAGTAGAAGTGAATGAATACATATCATGGTAGCTTATGTTAGAAGTAGAAGTGAATGAATACATATCATGTTAGCTTATGCTAGAAGTAGAAGTGAATGAATACATATCATGGTAGCTTATGTTAGAAGTAGAAGTGAATGAATACATATCATGGTAGCTTATGTTAGAAGTAGAAGTGAATGAATACATATCATCATAGCTTATGTTAGAAGTAGAAGTGAATGAATACATATCATGGTAGCTTATGTTAGAAGTAGAAGTGAATGAATACATATCATGGTAGCTTATGTTAGAAGTAGAAGTGAATGAATACATATCATGGTAGCTTATGTTAGAAGTAGAAGTGAATGAATACATATCATGTTAGCTTATGTTAGAAGTAGAAGTGAATGAATACATATCATGGTAGCTTATGTTAGAAGTAGAAGTGAATGAATACATATCATGGTAGCTTATGTTAGAAGTAGAAGTGAATGAATACATATCATGGTAGCTTATGCTAGAAGTAGAAGTGAATGAATACATATCATGGTAGCTTATGCTAGAAGTAGAAGTGAATGAATACATATCATGGTAGCTTATGTTAGAAGTAGAAGTGAATGAATACATATCATGGTAGCTTATGTTAGAAGTAGAAGTGAATGAATACATATCATGTTAGCTTATGTTAGAAGTAGAAGTGAATGAATACATATCATGGTAGCTTATGTTAGAAGTAGAAGTGAATGAATACATATCATGGTAGCTTATGTTAGAAGTAGAAGTGAATGAATACATATCATGGTAGCTTATGTTAGAAGTAGAAGTGAATGAATACATATCATGGTAGCTTATGTTAGAAGTAGAAGTGAATGAATACATATCATGGTAGCTTATGTTAGAAGTAGAAGTGAATGAATACATATCATGGTAGCTTATGTTAGAAGTAGAAGTGAATGAATACATATCATGTTAGCTTATGCTAGAAGTAGAAGTGAATGAATACATATCATGGTAGCTTATGCTAGAAGTAGAAGTGAATGAATACATATCATGGTAGCTTATGTTAGAAGTAGAAGTGAATGAATACATATCATGGTAGCTATGTAGAAGTAGAAGTGAATGAATACATATCATGGTAGCTTATGTTAGAAGTAGAAGTGAATGAATACATATCATGGTAGCTTATGTTAGAAGTAGAAGTGAATGAATACATATCATGGTAGCTTATGCTAGAAGTAGAAGTGAATGAATACATATCATGGTAGCTTATGTTAGAAGTAGAAGTGAATGAATACATATCATGGTAGCTTATGCTAGAAGTAGAAGTGAATGAATACATATCATGGTAGCTTATGTTAGAAGTAGAAGTGAATGAATACATATCATGGTAGCTTATGTTAGAAGTAGAAGTGAATGAATACATATCATGGTAGCTTATGTTAGAAGTAGAAGTGAATGAATACATATCATGGTAGCTTATGTTAGAAGTAGAAGTGAATGAATACATATCATGGTAGCTTATGTTAGAAGTAGAAGTGAATGAATACATATCATGGTAGCTTATGTTAGAAGTAGAATGAATGAATCATATCATGGTGAGCTTATGTTAGAAGTAGAAGGAATGAATACATATCATGTAGCTTATGCTAGAAGTAGAAGGAATGAATACATATCATGTAGCTTATGCTAGAAGTAGAATGAATGAATACATATCATGTAGCTTATGCAGAAGTAGAAGTGAATGAATACATATCATGGTAGCTTATGTTGAAGTAGAATGAATTAATACATATCATAGTAGCTTATGTTAGAAGTAGAAGTGAATTGAAACATATCATGGTAGCTAGTAGAAGTAGAAGTGAATGAATACATATCAGTACTTATAGAATAGAATAATGAATACAATCATGGTAGCTTATGTTAGAAGTAGAAGGAATGAATACATATCATGGTAGCTTAGTTAGAAGTAGAAGTGAATGAATACATATCATGGTAGCTTATGTTAGAAGTAGAAGTGAATGAATACTATCATCATTGTAGAATGAAAAGCTATGTTAGAAGTAGATGTGAAACAGAGTTAACCATTCATTCTACGATACCCTGCTACCGTAACAAAATAGCAATTTTGATGAATGGTTATGATTCTAGTTGATGAATGGTCATAGACTATTCATTTCTTCACTATTTTCTTCATGCTTGTGTATTCATAATACTCATGCTAACATCAGATGGAAGATATACAACATAGAATAGGAGCAGAATAGCTCAAGCACAAGCAGTATTTATGAAAATGAAAAACATAGTAAGCGTGAACTCACTACTAATGACACTGCGAAAACGAATACTCCAGTGCTATATTGATCCAATACTTTTGTATGGCAGCGAATCATGGACATTGAACAAACAATCACTAAGATCATTGGAAGCCACAGAAATGTAGTTTTATAGAAGAATGCTGAAAATCCCATGGACAGCGAAGAAAACAAATGAGGAGGTTTTAAATCAGACCTGCACACAAAGAAACCTTATCAAAAGAATAAGAATCCGACAATCAAGGTTCTTCGGGCATGTAATGCAAAGAGAAGGTTTAGAACATTTGGTAACTACAGATAAAATTCAGAAGAGAGATCGTGGAAGACAGAGAGCGAATATGTTGGATGGTCTGACATCATCGATCGTGGAAGACAGAGAGCGAATATGTTGGATGGTCTGACATCATGGTTCGGCGCAAGATCGACGTCAGAACTTATTAACTGCACCAAGCAGAGAAAGAGAGAATTGTGGAGAGACATGATCGCCTACGCCAGCAGGCATGGTACTTGATTGATTTATAAATGGATTACATATATAAAGAGAGCAGTTAGACTGATTTATTCAACTTATTGTTCATCAAGACCCTCTTGTAAGTTGTGTTGAAAGAAGTTATTGTATTATAACAAGTGAAACAACCAAGTAAATGAGTTAATATGTAAACTTGTTTATATACAGATGTGATATTAAGTGGGTGAAAGTGCTACTATAAGCTGAGCTCGGTCATGTATAGCTCGAGGTATGTTTATATACAGATGTGATATTAAGTGGGTGAAAGTGCTACTATAAGCTGAGCTCGGTCATGTATAGCTAGATAGATAGATAGATATAGTATAGGAGAGCAAGCTGGTCTATTGTCTATCCCCAGGTGGATGATGAAATTGGTTGTCCACTCTTGCTGTTAAGCGTAGGGATGGGAGCTTTAATTTGTGTTCCAGTGACAGATGAGTCGCCCTTGTTGTGTTATATCCGTGTTTATTTAGTGTGGTCTTGATATTGTCCATCCTTCTTTTTCTTGGTCTTACCTTAGCTCTAGTACCTGATCTATTTTATTGTATGCTGTTATTGGTGGTTGGTTGTATTCCATTCTCATTAAATATCCAAACCACTGCTTTTGTTGTCTTTCGATGTATCCGGTGCCAGGTGGCTGTATACTTAAAAACGCTATGTCTGTAGAGCTAGACAATTGTTGCTGTAAGCTTGTCTGTAGAGCTAGACAATTGGTTGCTGTAAGCTTGTCTGTAGAGCTAGACAATTGGTTGCTGTAAGCTTGTCTGTAGAGCTAGACAATTGGTTGCTGTAAGCTTGTCTGTATAGCTAGACAATTGATTGCTGTAAGCTTGTCTGTAGAGCTAGACAATTGTTGCTGTAAGCTTGTCTGTAGAGCTAGACAATTGGTTATTGTAAGCTTGTCTGTAGAGCTAGACAATTGGTTGTTGTAAGCTTGTCTGTAGAGCTAGACAATGTGTGACGTATGGCTAGACAATGTGTGACGTATGGCTAGACAATGTGTGACGTATGGCTAGACAATGTGTGACGTATGGCTAGACAATTGGTTGCTGTAAGAAATAAATGTTTGTGGCTCGTATCCTGTGTTTGGTAATTTGTTTTTCCCCCGGAAGTCCTCTATACTAATTTAGTTTAGTTTAGTCGTCGGATCACCATTACATCATCACTGCAAGTCCAACCAATTAGTCCATAAGTGCTCCGATCTCTTCCTCAGTATGTCTCTCAGTTTAGTTTAGTCGTCAGATCACCAACATTGCAAGTCCAACAAATTAGTCTATAAGTGCACCGATCTCTTCCTCAGTATGTCTCTCAGTTTAGTTTAGTCGTCAGATCACCAACATTGCAAGTCCAACAAATTAGTCTATAAGTGCTCCTATCCTCTATACAAATACTTATTTACTATCTATATATTGATGATATTCATTGGCTTCGTTGCTTCTTCCCCTGGGGTTTCTTTAAACTCCTTATTCTCCTCCATGTATACTGTATTCTGTGATAAGGAAGGGAAGGTAAAAGAACTAATTTTCATACCTCGTGGTATATTGAGTAATACGGCGTTAGACCCGTATTTTCAATGACCGTCGGCACACGATGGGTGATGTATTCAACATCACGTTGTGTCCTGTGATGTTTTGTTTAAATATGGTGTTTCTAATATGATCGAGTGTCTGTAGCTTAAGCGGTAGTGATCTCGACCCCAACACAAGCATACTTGGTTCAAACACCGCGTCGGGCAGTCTGGATGAAAATTCGTTTTCCGTGGGATTTTTACGAATGATAAAAATAGACCTCACCGTTCAGAAAGCAATGACAAACTACTGAACGTATAAGTGGTGGATAGAAAATAAATGACTCGTTGACTGTGGTTGATGGCTGCGTTCTGTAAAGGATATGTCACTACTTTCAATATGATACAGATGATGTCATTAACAAAAATGTTCATAGTTTTTTTTCCACTAGCAGATTACTCAAATATGACTTCAAGATGGCCGTCAAGATGGTCGACAAGATGGCCGTCAAGAAGTGAAGATAAAAAACCCACATAACTCTAAAATATTGCACACACAAGAAGGGAGTTAATTCCATAAAAGATTCACGAAAATTCTTAAAAATTACATCAATTCTAATCCAGAATTGCGAACATTTTCAGGTCTGTGCGGAAAGATGTGTGTGAGTGTGTTAATGTGTGTTTGTGTTGGTGTGTGTTTGTGTTTGTGTGTGAGTGTGTTAATGTGTGTCTGTGTGGGTGTGTGTTTGCTGCATTAAAGAGTTCAGTATCGACACGTCTTACACGGTAATTGTTTAACCCAATCGGTACCGTTCACCACTTCACTGGCGTCATATGGTCAAATAAAGCCATTAGCCGATAAAGTAGCTTTTTACAAAGCGCACTTTATTTGACTTTGGATTTGACTTTGTATTTGACTTTGTATTTGACTTTGTACTATTCTGTTCCAGTTTTTAGTCAAACTAAATCATGTCAAAGAAATATTTACATACATTGTGTTTTATATTTTATATGTTTATTTGTTGCTTACTACATCAATCAATAGATTGTACTGAGTGGTGCTTACTACATCAATCAATAGATTGTACTGAGTGGTGCTTACTACATCAATCAATAGATTGTACTGAGTGGTGCTTACTACATCAATCAATAGATTGTACTGAGTGGTGCTTACTGCATCAATCAATAGATTGTACTGAGTGGTGCTTACTACATCAATCAATAGATTGTACTGAGTGGTGCTTACTACATCAATCAATAGATTGTAATGAGTGGTGCTTACTACATCATTCAATAGATTGTCTGAGTGGTGCTTACTACATCAATCAATAGATTGTACTGAGTGGTGCTTACAACATCAATCAATAGATTGTACTGAGTGGTGCTTACTGCATCAATCAATAGATTGTACTGAGTGGTGCTTACTGCATCATTCAATAGATTGTACTGAGTGGTGCTTAAACATCAATCAATAGATTGTACTGAGTGGTGCTTACTACATCAATCAATAGATTGTACTGAGTGGTGCTTACTGCATCAATCAATAGATTGTACTGAGTGGTGCTTACTACATCAATCAATAGATTGTACTGAGTGGTGCTTACTACATCAATAAATAGATTGTACTGAGTGGTGCATACATTACTTGCATCAATCAATAGATTGTACTGAGTGGTGCTTACTACATCAATCAATAGATTGTACTGAGTGGTGCTTACTACATCAATAAATAGATTGTACTGAGTGGTGCTTACTACATCAATCAATAGATTGTAATGAGTGGTGCTTACTACATCAATCAATAGATTGTACTAAGTGGTGCTTACTACATCAATAAATAGATTGTACTGAGTGGTGCTTAATACATCAATCAATAGATTGTAATGAGTGGTGCTTACTACATCAATCAATAGATTGTACTGAGTGGTGCTTACTACATCAATCAATAGATTGTACTGAGTGGTGCTTACTACATCAATCAATAGATTGTACTGAGTGGTGCTTACTACATCAATCAATAGATTGTACTGAGTGGTGCTTACTACATCATTCAATAGATTGTCCTGAGTGGTGCTTACTACATCAATCAATAGATTGTACTGAGTGGTGCTTACAACATCAATCAATAGATTTTCCTGAGTGGTGCTTACTGCATCATTCAATAGATTGTACTGAGTGGTGCTTACTGCATCATTCAATAGATTGTACTGAGTGGTGCTTACTACATCAATCAATAGATTGTACTGAGTGGTGCTTACTACATCAATCAATAGATTGTACTGAGTGGTGCTTACTACATCATTCAATAGATTGTCTGAGTGGTGCTTATACATCAATAAATAGATTGTACTGAATGGTGCTTACTACATCAATCAATAGATTGTACTGAGTGGTGCTTACTACATCATTCAATAGATTGTCCTGAGCGGTGCTTACTACATCATTCAATAGATTGTACTGAGTGGTGCTTACTACATCATCCCAAAAGATTGTACTGAGTGGTGCTTACTACATCAATCAATAGATTGTACTGAGTGGTGCTTACTACATCATTCAATAGATTGTCCTGAGTGGTGCTTACTACATCAATCAATAGATTGTACTGAATGGTGCTTACTACATCAATCAATAGATTGTACTGAGTGGTGCTTACTACATAATTCAATAGATTGTACTGAGTGGTGCTTACTTACATCATTCAATAGATTGTACTGAGTGGTGCTTACTACATCAATCAATAGATTGTACTGAGTGGTGCTTACTACATCAATCAATAGATTGTACTAGTGGTGCTTACTGCATCAATCAATAGATTGTACTGAGTGGTGCTTACTACATCAATCAATAGATTGTACTGAGTGGTGCTTACTACATCAATTAATAGATTGTACTGAGTGGTGCTTACTACATCAATCAATAGATTGTACTGAGTGGTGCTTACTACATCAGTCAATAGATTGTACTGAGTGGTGCTTACTACATCAATCAATAGATTGTCCTGAGTGGTGCTTACTACATCAATCAATAGATTGTACTGAGTGGTGCTTACTACATAATTCAATAGATTGTCCTGAGTGGTGCTTACTACATCATTCAATAGATTGTACTGAGTGGTGCTTACTACATCAATCAATAGATTGTACTGAGTGGTGCTTACTACATCAGTCAATAGATTGTACTGAGTGGTGCTTACTACATCAGTCAATAGATTGTCCTGAGTGGTGCTTACTACATCAATCAATAGATTGTACTGAGTGGTGCTTACTACATTATTCAATAGATTGTCCTGAGTGGTGCTTACTACATCATTCAATAGATTGTCCTGAGTGGTGCTTACTACATCATTTAATAGATTGTACTGAGTGGTGCTTACTACATCATTCAATAGATTGTCCTGAGTGGTGCTTACTACATGATTCAATAGATTGTACTGAGTGGTGCTTACTACATCAATCAATAGATTGTACTGAGTGGTGCTTACTACATCATTCAATAGATTGTCCTGAGTGGTGCTTACTACATCAATCAATAGATTGTACTGAATGGTGCTTACTACATCAATCAATAGATTGTACTGAGTGGTGCTTACTACATCATTCAATAGATTGTCCTGAGTGGTGCTTACTACATCATTCAATAGATTGTACTGAGTGGTGCTTACTACATCATTCAATAGATTGTCTTGAGTGGTGCTTAATACATCAATAAATAGATTGTACTGAATGGTGCTTACTACATCAATCAATAGATTGTACTGAGTGGTGCTTACTACATCATTCAATAGATTGTCCTGAGTGGTGCTTACTACATCATTCAATAGATTGTCCTGTGTGGTGCTTACTACATCATCCAATAGGTCGTACTGAGTGGTGCTTACTACATCAATCAATAGATTGTACTGAGTGGTGCTTACTACATCATTCAATAGATTGTACTGAGTGGTGCTTACTACATCTTTCAATGGATTGTACTGAGTGGTGCTTACTACATCATTCAATAGATTGTACTGAGTGGTGCTTACTACATCATTCAATAGATTGTACTGAGTGGTGCTTACTACATCATTCAATAGATTGTCCTGAGTGGTGCTTACTGCATCATTCAATAGATTGTCCTGAGTGGTGCTTACGACCACATTCAATAGATTGTACTGAGTGGTGCTTACTGCATCATTCAATAGATTGTACTGAGTGGTGCTTACTACATCAATCAATAGATTGTACTGAGTGGTGCTTACAACATCAATCAATAGATTGTACTGAGTGGTGCTTACTGCATCAATCAATAGATTGTACTATGTGGTGCTTACTGCATCATTCAATAGATTGTACTGAGTGGTGCTTACAACATCAATCAATAGATTGTACTGAGTGGTGCTTACTACATCAATCAATAGATTGTACTGAGTGGTGCTTACTGCATCAATCAATAGATTGTACTGAGTGGTGCTTACTACATCAATCAATAGATTGTACTGAGTGGTGCTTACTACATCAATAAATAGATTGTACTGAGTGGTGCTTACTACATCAATCAATAGATTGTAATGAGTGTTGCTTACTACATCAATCAATAGATTGTACTGAGTGGTGCTTACTACATCAATAAATAGATTGTACTGAGTGGTGCTTACTACATCAATCAATAGATTGTAATGAGTGGTGCTTACTACATCAATCAATAGATTGTACTGAGTGGTGCTTACTACATCAATAAATAGATTGTACTGAGTGGTGCTTAATACATCAATCAATAGATTGTACTGAGTGGTGCTTACTACATCAATCAATAGATTGTACTGAGTGGTGCTTACTACATCATTCAATAGATTGTACTGAGTGGTGCTTACTACATCATTCAATAGATTGTACTGAGTGGTGCTTACTACATCAATCAATAGATTGTACTGAGTGGTGCTTACTACATCATTCAATAGATTGTCTGAGTGGTGCTTACTACTCATTCAATAGATTGTACTGAGTGGTGCTTACTCATCATTCAATAGATTGTACTGAGTGGTGCTTACTACATCAATCAATAGATTGTACTGAGTGGTGCTTACTACATCAATCAATAGATTGTACTGAGTGGTGCTTACTACATCAATCAATAGATTGTACCTGAGTGGGCTTACTACATCAATCAATAGATTGTCCTGAGTGGTGCTTACTACATCATTCAATAGATTGTCCTGATGAATAGCTTACTGCATCATTCAATAGATTCCTAGTGACTTGCTTAATATCTTAGAATTTATCTTTCTCATAGCTTCTACAGTTGTTATGCTCAAATCATCAGCTTCTTCTTCTTCTTCTTCAAACGCTCCATATCGACCACTTGTTAACTACTCTGTTAGAAATGTATGTAATGTGAGCCTAAGAGCGATTGTACGTTGTGCCAGTTATGCGCCTACAAGTCATTATAGCACATCAGATTTCTGATGATTTTTATTTACTGGGTAGTTTCCAGGCCTACAGTGCCTCACATGCTCGAGTCGCATGTCTACTTTGTCATGCCTTGTAGGTCACAGTGGTGCTATTAGTTATCGTCTTCTTTGATTCAGTCCATCATCTGCTTATATAGTCTATCGAGTCTGTCTCTTATATAGTCTATCGAGTCTGTCTCTTATATAATCTATCGAGTCTGTCTCTTATATAGTCTATCGAGTCTGTCTCTTATATAGTCTATCGAGTCTGTCTCTTATATAGTCTATCGAGTCTTGTCTCTTATATAGTCTATCGAGTCTTGTCTCTTATATAGTCTATCGAGTCTTGTCTCTTATATAATCTATCGAGTCTGTCTCTTATATAGTCTATCGAGTCTGTCTCTTATATAGTCTATCGAGTCTGTCTCTTATATAGTCTATCGAGTCTGTCTCTTATATAGTCTATCGAGTCTGTTTCTTATATAGTCTATCGAGTCTGTCTCTTATATAGTCTATCGAGTCTGTCTCTTATATAGTCTATCGAGCCTGTCTCTTATATAGTCTATCGAGTCTGTCTTATATAGTCTATCGAGTCTGTCTCTTTTATAGTCTATCGAGTCTGTCTCTTATATAGTCTATCGAGTCTGTATCTGTTATCATCAAATAGCTTGTCCTGAGCAGAACTTTGCGACCCCAAAAGTCCTCCATAATTTGTCTCTCTAATATACCAGATGTCCCGCCTCTTCAGTCGTTATGTTCAAACCATCAGTTACATCCTGAATCCATCTTTTCCGTGGTCTTCCTCTTCTTCTCTACTTTGCTGGTATGCCTCCTTCCATGATGATCTTCTCCAGCCCTTCATGTCTTTTTATATGTCTCGAAAATACTTCAATTTTATCTTTCTTATTTGTAGCATCAGTCAGTTTTCTGTGATTTTAAGTTCTTTCTGGATAGATCTATTTGTTCTCAGCTGCTGTGCAAGAACTCAGTAGCACCAGCGAGCGCCCTGATGTAATTTAGAAGATGGTGAAAATATTTTGTAGAAATTTTTATTTTTTCATCTTTCTAATGAATCTTTCTGAGGCAGCGACTTTCCAGCCTGTTGTTCTCGATTTTAAACTGTCAATGGTTCTTTTTTTTGCTCAACTTTAACACGGGGCCTTTGTTTTATTGTCCATCTCCGATGGAACTAGGAACTCCATCTCACCTACACTGAGATCAGGGATCTCTGGAAAAATATTCCGATGGCTCAACGAGGGAGCGAACCGAGTATATCTTTGGAACGAGAGACGTGCCTCTTTACATCTACTCCACAGAGGATCCCCCTCCCTCCCTCCCAGACAGTAGGAAAAAATAAAGATGTACTTACCTGTTCTATTGACGACTACAGTCCAGGTATTAATTCTGACTTCTGCGTCTTTACTCATGAGCGTGATGTTACAGATAAATCTCTGATCTACATGTGACTCATAGTCAATCATCAAGATTTCTAGGTTAGCCAGGTGATAGTGACCTCTGGGGACGGGAGAGGTATAGATGGAGAAAATGCATATATATATATATATACACACACAGCCAACTATAATATTGGGCCGCATAACTAAACGGGGTATCCTGGCCTAGTTTCATTTGGGGGCTGAATGTATATATGTTTGATAGAACACTGCAAGCTTTTTTGCAATTTTACTCAATTCTGTGAGTCTATGGTTATTTATTGGTGACAAATATTCATAGTATTGATATTCCTTATTGTTAAACTGAACTTGTTGCATAATATAACTTTGAGTTAGCATTTTGTGTTGATTTTAAAATGAATTCGTCTATATACACCAATACTGGAAAACGAGGTCACGTGACAATTTGTGGCCTGATTTCCCATAATGTTAACCTGAGTCCGCCGGCCGTATGCGTTTATAGTTGGCTGTGGTATATGGTTTGTGGCAGTGGATACATAAGATGGATATCTATACCTGTATGGTTTGTGGATAATGCCCTCTGTTGTGCGGATAGATACGATGGATATCTATGATTGTGTAAACAGAACTGGATAGATGATAGACAGAGTGCAAATTGCGTTTAACCAGCCTGTCACGGGAACTATCATTATGCATATAATTCGACATCTTCTGGAGGATTGATTGATTGATTGATTAATTGATTGATAGGAACATCATCATTGCACTTCGGTGAGTAGCCATGTGTGCGATATTTTTCTTAAGGAAGATCTCAGCTGCAGTGCATAAACTCCGTAGCACCGGCGAGGGTCTCCAATGTAATTTTGAAGATGGTGAAGATATTTTTGTAGGAATTTTATTTTCATCGTTTCTAATGGGCAGCGTCTTTCCAGCCTGCTATTCTCAATATTGAGCTGCCAATGGTTCTCTTACGTGCTCAAATTGAACACGGGACCTACGTTTTATCGTCCGTCTCCGATATGACTAGGAACTCGATCTCACCTACACTGAGGTCAGGGATCTCTGCAAAAATATCCTGATGGCTCTATGAGGGAGCGAACCTGGTACCTTTGACACGAGAGACGAGCAGATAACTTCTACGCCACAGAGACTTCTGGAGGATACTGAGCACCTATGGATGTGCTCGACGTGCTATGTCGTCAGTTCAGTGACCAATAGTAAATAACCAAAGTTGGAAAACTGCAGCTGCAATGAGATATGACGTCCGACATCGTCTTCTCTCAGATCGATCCATCCACATTTGATTTCCAAAGATACACATCGAGATCTAAAGCCGGTAGATGTCTTCGGCGAGTTTTCAGATTGGAATGATGTGATGGAACTGCAGGCATGGATGTGGATCAGGATGGGATGGGGACTCAAAGTTACCCAGTTTGTGAGGAAAGAATGGCGATGGGTCAGGAATGTACTGCGAGAGACACGGCTCAGTGTCACTGGAAGGGCGCTTGAGTGGAACCCGCAAGGAAAACGTATAAGGGAACGTCTTAAACAAACTTGGAGACAAAGTTTTCTTGAGGAACTGAAGAGTGCTCAACTATCCTGGGAGACCATAAAGAAAACAGCCAGAGACCGGGAAAAGTGGCGAACAACTGTTGAGGTCCTATGCTCCACGAGGAGCGGATTGGAATAAGTCAAGTAAATAATGTGGTTAGAAACCAAGTGTCATTGAAGAAGAAGAAGAAGATGAGGATAACAGAATTTTGTATTTGAACATTCATTTCAAATTCTTCTACAGAAACAATGAAACAAACAAACCGCTGTTTATAAACAACAAACATGGATAATATTGGATAACTCTCACAGACAATCCACTATTTATAAACAACAAACATGGATAATATTGGATAACTCACACAGACAATCCGCTGTTGATAAACAACAAACATGGATAATATTGGATAACTCACACAGACAATCCGCTGTTTATAAACAACAAACATGGATAATATTGGATAACTACACAGACAATCCGCTGTTGATAAACAACAAACATGGATAATATTGGATAACTTACACAAACAATCCACTGTTTATAAACAACAAACATGGATAATATTGGATAACTCACACAGACAATCCGCTGTTTATAAACAACAAACATGGATAATATTGGATAACTCACACAGACAAACCGCTGTTCATAAACAACAAACATGGATAATATTGGATAACTCACACAGACAAACCGCCAGCTAAAAAAATATTTTTATCCATTGAAAGATTTCCTGTTGAAGGTTCTTCCTTTGGACACCCAGGCCATCTTGTTTAGGAAGTTCCGTTGAAGATAGTTATAGACATGACGTCATTGTCAACAGTCAACATTCCTGCGTTACACCGAAGTTTCACAATCTTGTAATCTGTTCCCATACTTTCTGCGATAAATCCTGCAATTAATAATAATAATAATAATAATAATAAAAAAATAGAGAAATTAGTTATATGAAAACATCATCATCATCAAGTAGCTTGTCGCTTTCGGAACTTGCCTCCCATGACAGCAGTCCTGAAAAACTCTCTGACCTGTGCAAGTTGACCGATTTCATCAGCAGTCATATTCTCAGATCGTCAATAACATCTTGAACCCATCGTATTCCAGGTCTTCCTCTCCTTCTTCTTCCAGGCATTATTCCCCCTAAACAATAACCAAACCAATGAACTACTTTTCACAGACGACCAAAGTCTAAACTATGAAGATCAGCTACAACATCACTTGAGTTCATTACTATAGTCCGTTCAGCAACTCATGCTCACAGTCTAATGCGAATTGCAGCAAAACCATCAATTCTACAATAACTTGTTTTTTTCGGAAGATCTTAATATATGTACACTGTTTATTTGTTGATCATATTCTTTGCTGCTGTTGCTTTCTCTGGGGTTCTTCCTCTGGGGTTCTTCCTCTGGGGTTCTTGCAAAAAACCAAAAACCTCCATGTTCTCATCTTACAAAGATAGGAAGTAAGATACAGACGTACATGGACACAGATAATGACGAGATACAGACGTACATGGACACAGATAATGACGAGAGGGAGGGAGAGAGAGAGAAAGAGGGGGAGGAGGCAGATACATGGTCTTTCTTTTTGTGACACAGAAAATGAGAGATATACAGACACCCCCAGCCCCCTTGATGCCATTACCTTCTGGGGTGGGGGCGTGGGGTGTGTGTGGGGGCATGCGTACCTTAATGACACGGAGAACTATGCCGGCAGGGTTACCCAAGTCGGACAGGTAAAAGGAGAGGTCAGACTAAATGAGGCACAGCAGCCAAACCCACATGGAAGCTGATGTGCTGACGACCATTTTGTCGGCCACAGACAATAAAATTAGAGGCTCCCAGGTTGATTTCGCAGAAGAAGCCCACAATTTTAGGGATGTGGGCTCGACTATCCTGCGAGACCATAAAGAGAACAGCCAGAGACGAAGAAGAGTGGCGAACAAATGTTGATGCCCTATGCTCCACGAGGAGCGGAGAGGAATAAGTTATACAGAGAGACAGAGAAGGATGTAGACACAAATAAGGATATAGACACAGAGAAGGATATAGACACAGAGAAGGAAATAGACACAGAGAAGGATATAGACACAGAGAATGATATTAAGGAAGGGCCAGTGATAACATGAGAGGCAGACATTGCTAGAGAAGAAATGATATACACACAGAGAATGATATAGACACAGAGAAGGATATAGACACAGAGAATGATATAGACACAGAGAATGATATAGACACAGAGAATGATATAGACACAGAGAATGATATAGACGGAGAGAATGACATAGACACAGTGATCAGGACACTGAGAGAGAGAGAGAGAATTGCGTAGGCAGAGAGAATGGGGTAGACAGAGAGAACGAGAGAGAGCGATAGAGAGCTAGAGAGCAAGAGAGCAAGAGCGAGAACGAGAGAGAGAGAGCGAGAGAGGGAGAAAGTGAGAGAGCGATCGAGAGAGAGACATAGACAGAGAATGATATACGACGCTATGTGTAAATATAAATATAATAAAACTCTCTCCTCCTCCTCCTGTCCTCCTCCCGTCCTCCTCCTCCCTCACAGCCTGATATGATATCAGAGAAAAATCCAAACCTAGACACATTCGTCTTCATATGTCTGGTACAATTTCATTTTTAGCTATCACTTTCTGACCGTTCAACCTCGCAAATCTTTGACCGTTGCCCCCATGTGACTGCCGCGAGTTCCCATTACAAACATAAGTCAATTATAGACTGGTAATCGTAAGTACTATTTTATTTTATGTTGAGATTTTGTTTTTCTTAAACGGCTTTCCCCAGTTTTCTGTGAGATTGTGTCTTCTCATTTCTTTCCATTGCAATTGTGTTGAATATTTTTGTCGTTTTAATGGCAACTGGCATGGGAAACTCTCGATCTTTCTAGCAGGTTCTCTCGCCTCCTCCTCGTCATGTTTCTCTCTCTCTCTCTCTCCGATCCGCTCAGACCGATGTTCCAGATTTACTCATGAATTCTGTTGTTCTCGTCATGTTTAAGATTTCTTTAGTAAACTGCTGCCACGGTCTTCTTGGTCGTTCCCTGGCCTGTCACTTCTTGCAATCAATTATATAAATTCACTGTAACGTTTAATGTGAGTACAATCTGTTTCCGAGACATGATATTGTCTATGAGTTCCTCAATGTTCCTCAATGCTCCTCAATGTTTCTCAATGTTCCTCAATGTTTCCCAATGTTCCTCAATGTTTCTCAATGTTCCTCAATGTTTCCCAATGTTCCTCAATGTTTCTCAATGTTCCTCAATGTTTCTCAATGTTTCTCAATGTTTCTCAATGTTCCTCAATGTTTCTCAATGCTTCCCAATGTTTCTCAATGTTCCTCAATGTTTCTCAATGTTCCTCAATGTTCCTCAATGTTTCTCAATGTTTCTCAATGTTTCTCAATGTTTCTCAATGTTCCTCAATGTGTCTCAATGTTCCTCAGTGTTTCTCAATGTTCTACAATGTTTCTCAATGTTCCTCAATGTTCCTCAATGTTTCTCAATGTTTCTCAATGTTTCTCAATGTTCCCCAATGTTTCTCAATGTTACTCAATGTTCCTCAATGTTTCTCAATGTTCCTCAATGTTTCTCAATGTTTCTCAATGTTACTCAATGTTCCTCAATGTTCCTCAATGTTTCTCAATGTTCCTCAATGTTTCTCAATGTTTCTCAATGTTCCCCAATGTTCCTCAATGTTTCTCAATGTTTCTCAATGTTTCTCAATGCTCCTCAATGTTTCTCAATGTTTCTCAATGTTTCTCAATGCTCCTCAATGTTTCTCAATGTTTCTCAATGTTTCTCAATGTTTCTCAATGCTCCTCAATGTTTCTCAATGTTCCTCAATGTTCCCCAATGTTCCTCAATGTTTCTCAATGTTCCTTAATATTCATGTCTTGTTGGATGTCTATAGTTCTTCTACTTGTAGCGCATAACAGGCACGATGTACAATCTCTCTTAGGCTCAGTTTACATAAAGATCACACAAGAGTATTTAACACGTGGTCGATGTGGAACGTTAGAAGGAGAAGTAACATATATGGATCTACTATCCTGGACATGCAGGTGTTTGTGGTAATGAGAGAATGTGCATGCAGGTGTTTGTGGTAATGAGAGAATGTGCATGCAGGTGTTTGTGGTAATGAGAGAATGTGCATGCAGGTGTTTGTGGTAATGAGAGAATGGACAGGCTTGCATCAACAGCATCGATTGTTGGGGAGTTGAAGATGGATAAGGTGGATGTTCTTCGGCCTCTTCATGTCTGCCTGTTGGATGAGGACATTAAAATAGATGATGAATTGATCCGCGATTTAGGCAGTTTGGAGTACAAGTAGAACTAGATGCCTGAGGGACAGAGTGAGGAGTGTGTTTAATATGCGAGCCACGGGAACCATCAGTATGGATTCTCTTCGATTTCTGTTGGAGGAGACTGAGCACCTATGGGTCTGCCTGGAGTTTAATGACGTCAAGTTAGTAACCAATAACGCTCCATATCAACCAGGTGATAAACTACTCTGTGGGATTTGTATGTCACATGCGCCTTTGAGCGATTGTACGGTGTACCATTATGCGCCTACAGACCCTTAGACAAGAAATCGCCCGATTTGTTACCGGGGCCCAAATTGGGGTGTAAAAAATAGAACCAGTGTTACCTGCCACGCATGTCGTAAGAGGCGACTAAGGAGGTTGGGCGTGAGGCTAGCTACACCACACCGTACAAAAACACTAGATGGCTACAGAATGGAGAGCGAACCGAGTAAACGCTGGCTGAAACCGGACACATCGCCGAAGGATAAGCACCAGAGCTCCAAATGGTGCTGAAGATGTGACGTAAAACACACCAATGCTAAGGCTGCATGAATCAGATTTTCACATGAATATAATTTATGAGGAGATCTGGTACATCGGTCTGGGCGGTGATCGAGAGAGAGAGAGAGAGACCAGCACATCCGATGTCTGCACAGCTTTTTCTACTTCAAAAGATTGGATTTTGTTTTTTATTATTGTTTATGTTATTGTCCATGAGACTATGAGAATCAATCCTGGTTCAGTCTCATGAATGTCTAGATCTGAACGAACAATATGCGCTGAGCTACAACTCAGTGTGATTGCAGTTCATGAACTCCGTTGCACCGGCGAGGATCCCCGAAGTAGTTTTGAAGAGGATACAAATTTGTCTACGAGTTAAACATTTTTTTAGTAATGAATTTTTTCTTGCGAAGCGGCTTTTCATTCTATTATTATAAATTTTCAAATGTCACGGGTTCTTTTACATGATCAGCTTGGACACGAAACCTTATCTTTGAACTTCACCACGCGTGATTCGAACTAAGTACCTTTGTAGCGAAAGACAAACAACTTATCAACAAACCACAGAGACTTTCCCCCTTCCCCACCAAACACTGTGACTAATTATTATCTATACCGAGGTGGTTCCCTACTGCACATTAACACGACTTCGCCGCTGGCCTTCATTAGTAGTTTCTGAAAGATACTATGCGCTTATAGGTGAGTAGTGATTGTGATGAAACCGGTTGTAAAAACTAGCAAGCAAAGGGAGACTACAATTAGAATGTTGTTAGAATATGGATTATTTATTCCTAGTTGGAATGAAATTAGCGAGATAATTCAGTTTTAAGCATGGCCGGCTGCCTAGTTTGGGCAGATTGTGCAGGAAATTTATTGACAGATCTTCTTGCTAGACATCCCGGAAGTGTTAGGTTGTTGCCATTTTGAGAGAGGGAGAGAAAATGGGAGAGAGGGAGAGACAGTGAGAGAGGGAGAAAGAGAGAGAGAGAAAAAAAGAGAAAGATAGAGGAGAAAGCGAGAAAGAGAGAGAGAGAGAGAAAGAGAGAGAAAGAAGCATACAAGATCAAGCATAAACATATTATAACAACACTGAACCAGGATATGTTTGATAAAATTGTGATGTCTGCGATATTATGGTCATTGAGCCCTAATATGATCGAGATGACTGCGCTCTGTGACCACAACCTTTTCTTTTGTCCTTCTCTGCTTTTTTGCCGTTAGGCGTAGCATGTTTAACTAATGTTCAATTTCCGAGATAGTGCACGCTCGGGCGCTTGATATGCTGTGGTATTGTGGAGTTTTCAGAAGTCTGTAACTCCATCAATCCATCTTTTCCTTTGTCTGTCCCTTCCTCTTGATGATTCCACTATCAGGTTGTACGCTCTTGCAACTGATGTATTCGGGTTCATTCTGACCAAGTGGCCAAACCATTTGAGTCTCTGTTTTTAATTGAATCTAATAGCAGGTGTTGTTCCGACTGTTCTTCTAATTTCCTCATTTCTTATATGGTCTCTTCTTGTTTTATTTACTGCTTTCCTCAAGCATCTCATTTCACATATGGTAATTTTACTTTCTTGTTCTCTTGTCAGTGCCAAAGTTTGGCACTGGTAGCACAGTGTTGATATGGAAATTGCATTTTATAATCTGTCTTTGAGTCTCTACTGGAATTGCTGGGTGTTTCAAGACTATCCAACGGCTCAGGATTGACTTCATTGCCCCGGGTTTCTCCATATGGCTCCGTCCCTGTCGGCAGAGATGGCATGCTATCTATCGAAAACAGTACACAAAGCACGAACTCCGTAGCTCCTACAAAAATCCTAGGGATCTTATGAAAAACATGTTTTTCAGTCCGGATTTGAACTGACCACCTTCAATACGACAGGCAAACGACTTAACCACTTCGGCATTGAGACCTTCCTTCCCCCGTTTCAAGAATGTGACTATAATAAGATATGGAAAATGAACACTTTAATAATTTTAGTGTACAGCTTCACGGCGACTGTACTAGCCATGTTACCATGTACAGCTTCACGGCGACTGTACTAGCCATGTTACCATGTACAGCTTCGTGGCGACTGTACTAGCCATGTTACCATGTACATGATGTACTATATAAGATGGTAACCTATGTACAGCTTCACGGCGACTGTACTAGCCATGTTACCATGTACAGCTTCTGGCGACTGTACTAGCCATGTTACCATGTACAGCTTCGTGGCGACTGTACTAGCCATGTTACCATGTACAGCTTCACGGCGACTGTACTAGCCATGTTACCATGTACAGCTTCACGGCGACTGTACTAGCCATGTTACCATGTACAGCTTCGTGGCGACTGTACTAGCCATGTTACCATGTACAGCTTCGTGGCGATTGTACTAGCCATGTTACTATTAAATTCCTCAGGCTTACGTCCCACCTGTCCTACACCGCACTAAATAATGGTACTACATGCAGTAACGACAGTTTTTGTTGCAGTCACACACACGAGCTATGGCGCATGGAATACGATGAGTAGTCAAGAGTTAGCAAATCAAAGCCGACCAAGACCCTATACCTTCAAGTTGGGGAATTGTTGTAGAAGACTACGTCACTCTAGTATATCTAAGTGAACTGTGATTGAGACTTCGTCACTCTAGTATATCTAAGTGAACTGTGATTGAGACTACGTCACTCTAGTATATCTAAGTGAACTGTGATTGAGACTACGTCACTCTAGTATATCTAAGTGAACTGTGATTGAGACTACGTCACTCTAGTATATCTAAGTGAACTGTGATTGAGACTACGTCACTCTAATATATCTAAGTGAACTGTGATTGAGACTACGTCACTCTAGTATATCTAAGTGAACTGTGATTGAGACTACGCCACTCTAGTATATCTAAGTGAACTGTGATTGAGACTACGCCACTATAGTATATCTAAGTGAACTGTGATTGAATAAGGAAGGCAACATCGGCCTCTAAATTGCCAGGTTGTTAATATGGTTTGTCGAACATGAAGGAGCAGATATTGTATACACTGTGTAAACTATGAAAGAGTAGATATTGTATACACGATGTAAACTATGAAGTAGATATTGTATACACGATGTAAACTATGAAGTAGATATTGTATACACGATGTAAACTATGAAGTAGATATTGTATACACGTGTAAACTATGAGTAGATATTGTATACACGATGTAAACTATGAGTAGATATTGTATACACGATGTAAACTATGAAGTAGATATTGTATACACGATGTAAACTATGAAGTAGATATTGTATACACGGTGTAAACTATGAAGTAGATATTGTATACACGGTGTAAACTATGAAGTAGATATTGTATACACGGTGTAAACTATGAAGTAGATATTGTATACACGATGTAAACTATGAAGTAGATATTGTATACACGGTGTAAACTATGAAGTAGATATTGTATACACGGTGTAAACTATGAAGTAGATATTGTATACACGGTGTAAACTATGAAAGAGTAGATATTGTATACACGGTGTAAACTATGAAGTAGATATTGTATACACGGTGTAAACTATGAAGGAACAGATATTGTATACACGGTGTAAACTATGAAGGAACAGATATTGTATACACGGTGTAAACTATGAAGTGAAAGATATTGATACACGGTAAACTATGAAGGAACAGATATTGTATACACTGTGTAAACTGAAAGAACGTAAAATATTGTATACACTGTGTAAGCTTTGAATGAACGTAACAAAACCTTGTTGTATACACTGTGTAAGCTTTGAATGAACGTAACAAAACCTTGTTGTATACACTGTGTAAGCTTTGAATGAACGTAACAAAACCTTGTTGTATACACGGTGTAAGCTTTGAATGAACGTAACAAAACCTTGTTGTATACACTGTGTAAGCTTTGAATGAACGTAACAAAACCTTGTTGTATACACGGTGTAAGCTTTGAATGAACGTAACAAAACCTTGTTGTATACACTGTGTAAGCTTTGAATGAACGTAACAAAACCTTGTTGTATACACTGTGTAAGCTTTGAATGAACGTAACAAAACCTTGTTGTATACACGGTGTAAGCTTTGAATGAACGTAACAAAACCTTGTTGTATACACTGTGTAAGCTTTGAATGAACGTAACAAAACCTTGTTGTATACACGGTGTAAGCTTTGAATGAACGTAACAAAACCTTGTTGTATACACTGTGTAAGCTTTGAATGAACGTAACAAAACCTTGTTGTATACACTGTGTAAGCTTTGAATGAACGTAACAAAACCTTGTTGTATACACGGTGTAAGCTTTGAATGAACGTAACAAAACCTTGTTGTATACACTGTGTAAGCTTTGAATGAACGTAACAAAACCTTGTTGTATACACGGTGTAAGCTTTGAATGAACGTAACAAAACCTTGTTGTATACACTGTGTAAGCTTTGAATGAACGTAACAAAACCTTGTTGTATACACTGTGTAAGCTTTGAATGAACGTAACAAAACCTTGTTGTATACACGGTGTAAGCTTTGAATGAACGTAACAAAACCTTGTTGTATACACTGTGTAAGCTTTGAATGAACGTAACAAAACCTTGTTGTATACACTGTGTAAGCTTTGAATGAACGTAACAAAAGCTTGTTGTATACACTGTGTAAGCTTTGAATGAACGTAACAAAACCTTGTTGTATACACTGTGTAAGCTTTGAATGAACGTAACAAAACCTTGTTGCATACACTGTGTAAGCTTTGAATGAACGTAACAAAACCTTGTTGCATACACGGTGTAAGCTTTGAATGAACGTAACAAAACCTTGTTGAGACCCAACCAAGATGAAGAAGAAGAAGAAGATGATACACTCCGTAACGGTTGTTATATAAACACCGAGTATTTGTTAATAGTTAAAATAATTTCTATGTCTATATCTATGTGACCTTCGTCTTGCGTTCCGATGATGTGGGTTCGAATCCGGACATCTCCGCTCTGTTCACGAGTGCAGTTTGCCCAGGCACCCCATGGATTTTTGCTGCAGCTACGGAGTTCGTGCTTTGTGCAATACTCTCGGCAGATTACGTTCTATTACTGCAGAGAGGGACCGAGCCATATTGGGTAAAACCCGATGCAATAAAGTTGATCCTTCCTCTGTATTCCATTTAGTTAAAATGTTTGGATGTTTGGTTGAGTGGGACGTGCACGAGTATTTTCACATCTTCGATCATCCATCTGTCCATCCATCCATCCATTCATCCATCCATCCACCCATCCATTCCTCCATCCATCCTTGTCTGTCTGTTCGTCAGTCCATTCTAAATCTAATCTAATCTAGTCTAATTTTGTCTGCATGTATGTCTGTCAGTCTGTTCGTCAGTCTATCTGTTCGTCCAGCCACCCGCCCCCGTTTCTAATACTCTTGTGATCTTAAGCATCTAACTTTCATAGTGTATATATATATATTTGTGAATCCATCCATACATCTAAATATCAATTCATCAATCCATCTATCCATCCATCCATCCATCCATCCATCCACCCACACATCCACCCATCCATCCACACATCCATCCATCCATCCATCCACACATCCATCCACCCATCCACCCACACATCCACCCATCCATTCATCCATCCATCCATCCATCCACACATCCACCCATCCATCCACCCACACATCCATCCATCCATCCACCCACACATCCACCCATCCATCCATCCACCCACACATCCACCCATCCATCCATCCATTCATCCATCCACCCACACATCCACCCATCCGTCCATCCATCCATCCACCCATCCACCCACACATCCACCCATCCATCCATCCATCCATCCATCTATCCATCCATACATTCATCCATCCATACATTCATCCATCCATCCATCCACCCATCCACCCACACATCCACCCATCTATCCATCCATCCATCCATCCATCCATACATTCATCCATCCATCCACCCATCCACCCACACATCCACCCATCTATCCATCCATCCATCCATACATTCATCCATCCATCCACCCATCCACCCACACATCCACCCATCTATCCATCCATCTGTCTATACGTTGATGACTTTTCTTGTTCGTCTTTTCTATACACCTCTCCAACTACCTCTTTCCCTCTCCAACTACCTCTTTCTCTCTCCAACTACCTCTTTCTCTCTCCAACTACCTCTTTCTCTCTCCAACTACCTCTTTCTCCCTCCAACTACCTCTTTCTCTCTCCAACTACCTCTTTCTCTCTCCAACTACCTCTTTCTCTCTCCAACTACCTCTTTCTCTCTCCAACTACCTCTTTCTCTCTCCAACTACCTCTTTCTCTCTCCAACTACCTCTTTCTCTCTCCAACTACCTCTTTCTCTCTCCAACTACCTCTTTCTCTCTCCAACTACCTCTTTCTCTCTCCAACTACCTCTTTCTCTCTCCAACTACCTCCTTCTCTCCAACTACCTCCTTCTCTCTCCAACTACCTCCGTCTCTCTCTCTAACTACCTCCTTCTCTCTCCAACTACCTCCTTCTCTCCAACTACCTCCTTCTCTCACTAACTCCTTCTCTCACTCTCTCACGTTGACACCGACCACTATTTACCCACACCGGAGACTTCTCCAAGCAGTTAATGTTGTCTATTTTCCCTTTGAGAGACTATATCGATCTTGATCAGTCTGGTCTATCACACACACACACACACATCGTGTCGTCAGTCTGATCAGTTCGTCTATCCTGTTCTTCGTATTCCTGGCACCTTCCTCTGTCAACACTGTCAACCGTACGCAGGAAAATTAACGGCCGTTGACAGAACCTATATAGTGTGATTTGATTCGTGGACCAGGTACGAAAAGTATGTTTAGTCAAATTTTGTTTTTTTTAAAACGAGCTCATAACAGATAAGTCTCGCTGACAGCAATATATGTATCATAGCAATAGCAGTCTCACAGTCATTAGTATCATAGTGATAGCAGTCTCACAGTCAATAGTATCATAGCGATAGCAGTCTCACAGTCAATAGTATCATAGCGATAGCAGTCTCACGGTCATTAGTATCATAGTGATAGCAGTCTCACAGTCATTAGTATCATAGCGATAGCAGTCTCACAGTCAATAGTATCATAGCGATAGCAGTCTCACGGTCATTAGTATCATGGTATAGGACAAATGGCACCAATTTTGAAATACAAACTTGTCACCATGAACACAAAAAGAGTATTGTTCAACACAATCTTTCTCCCCACATTATGTTATCAGTGCCAAACCTGGACGATGACAACAAATGATAGAAGAAAACTAGTCACGGCAGAGATGAAGTATCAACGCAGAATGCTGGGAGTAACAAGAAGAAATGAAGAGATCAGGAAAAAGTGGGTACAACATCAATACTAGACTTCATCAAGAAACAACAAATTAAATGGTTCGTCCACGTAAGCAGATTACCAACAGACAGTGCACCTCAAAGAGCAATGTTATCCGATACAGTGCACATCAAAGAGCAATGTTACTCCGATACAGTGCACATCAAAGAGCAATGTTACTCCTAGACAGTGGATACAGTGGATACAGTGGATACAGTGGATACAAAGCAAAAAGACGGCCACGCAAAAGGTGGACCTCAGAGATAACAGAGGTATTTAAAAACACTATTTATGAAGCGCACACAAAAACCCGTTCTAGAAATCTCTCCTTATCCTGAGAATGTGAGGCAAAACAGGCGTGGAGAAAAAACAGTTACTGTGTCACTGCAAGATATTTATAATTATTCTCCAACTTTTCTCTGCAAAGATTTGTCCTCAAATTTCTATTGATAAGTTTGTCATCTCCACCAGATTAGTACATTTAACAGTCATTAAAGCACTACCATCCTCGCCATCACCACTATCGTCAATATCATCAGCCTGCACCATGACAACCTTACAATCGATATCTTACCATTCATCAATCAATCATTCAATCAATCAATCAACTAATCAATCAAGCGACATGCGAAGGCGATCATGTCTTTCCACAACTCTCTCTCTCCCTCTCCTTTGTGAAGTTAATCAGTTCTGATGTCGATCTTCTGTCGAACCATGATGTCAGACCATCCAGCATCTTCTCCCTCTGTCTTCCACGATCTCTCCTTCCCTGAATTTTACCTGTTGTCACCAAATGTTCTAAACCTTCTCTTCGCATTATATGCCCGAAGAACTTTGATTGTCGGATTCGTATTCTTTTGATAAGGTTTCTTTGTGTACAGGCCTGATTTAACCTCCACATTTGTTGTCTTCGCTGTCTATGGAATTTTCAGCATTCTTCTGTAAAACCACATCTCTGTGGCTTCCAATGATCTTATCGATTGTTTGTTCATTGTCCATGATTTGCTGCCATACATAAGAATTGGTTCAATTTAGCACTGGAGTACTAGTTTTCGCAATGTCATTGGTAGTGAGTTCACGCATAGTGTGTTCTTCATTTTCATAAATAGCTGTGTTTGCTTGAGCTATTCTACTCCTAATCTCTGTTTTACATCTTCCATCTGATGTTAGGAATGTTTCTCTCCATCACCACCCAGTTACCGCCCTCGTCCATCTAACAACCATTGAGACACTACCATCCTCGCCATCACCACCCAGTTACCGCGTTAGTCCATCTAACAACCATTGAGACATTACCATCCTCACGATCACCACTATCATGAGCCGCCACCATAACATTATCTCATATTGTGGGTCTCTGTGGCGTTGAAGTTAGATGATCGTCTCGTGTGCCAAAAGTACCAGGCCTGCTCCCTCGTGGAGCCATATGGATATTTTTCAGAGATCTGTGATGTTAGTGTAGGTGAGATCGAGTTCCTAGTCATGTCGTAGACGGACGATAAAACGTGGGTTTAATTTGAGCACGTAAAAGAACCCTTGGCAGCTCAAAATCGATAAGAGCAGGCTGGAAAACCGCTGCCCGGGCAAAATCCATTAAAAAAGATAAATAAAATTCCTACAAAAATATCTTAACCATCTTCAAAATTACATCGGGACCCTCGTCGGTGCTACGGAGTTCGTGTACTGCAGCTGAGATCTTCATGTGTAAGAAAGAAATCGAAGCACACATGGTTACTCACCGAAGTGCAATGATGATGGTTCTATCAATCAATCACTAAACACCATCATCATCACCATCAACACCATCACCATCAACACCATCACCATCAACACCATCACCATCACCATCAACACCATCACCATCACCATCAACACCATCACCATCACCATCAACACCATCACCATCAACACCATCACCATAAACACCACCATCATCACCATCACCATCAACACCATCACCATCAACACCATCACCATCACCATCAACACCATCACCATCAACACCATCACCATCAACACCATCACCATCACCATCAACACCATCACCATCACCATCACCATCAACACCATCACCATCAACACCATCACCATCATCACCATCAACACCATCACCATCAACACCATCACCATCAACACCATCACCATCACCATCAACACCATCACCATCAACACCATCACCATCAGCACCATCAACACCATCACCATCACCATCAACACCATCACCATCAACACCATCACCATCATCACCATCACCATCATCACCATCACCATCATCACCATCAACACCATCACCATCAACACCATCACCATCAACACCATCACCATCACCATCACCATCAACACCATCACCATCATCACCATCACCATCAACACCATCAAGATTACGTTTATCCATACGCAACTATTAAACATACAAAACCCACCCACCGTTTCAGTTATGAGTTCCCCTTCAGCTCCAACATTAACATCCTAATACCCAGAGCCTAATCCTCAAACTCAAATCTGCAGTCAAATTATATTTGCTATTTAATTAGAAATCATCCTCCTCCGCCTCAGCCTCCGCCTCAGCCTCCAATAGAAAACATAATTTTGTATCTCTGGCTTAGATTTCCGTTGAAATCAATCAATAGACGGTGCTAAGTTAAAACTTGAGACCACAAATAAAATATCCTATAGCCGGGCATTATATCTGTTATATCATTGAGTCGGTGATAGAAATCTTCTTAATGCGCTTGCCGACATGTTTGCAGTGTTGGAACTCGACTCGCTTCACTTGTTAAGGACAGGCTCTTGTAGCATGCAATTACCGGACTAAACAGCATGTTTTTCTAACGTCGTTTCTCTTGTCAATTTCTTTTTTTAAGTACACCAAATATTTACCAACTCCATTAGTCTCTGTTTACAGATTGCAGCATTTTTAGTTCAATGTTTTTATTTTTCTTGTTGGACGACATTCACGGGGAAAGTTGACTCATTGTATCTTTAATATTATGTTCAGAGATATGTTTATATCTCTCACATTCTCTCACTCTCTAAAATGTTCGTATGTTCATATAACTTTTTCTCTCTCTCTCTCTCTTCTCTTTCTCTTCCATGTGAGTATCTTTCAGTCTTTCTTCTCTCTCTCCAATGTTTATTTATTCTTATCTTATTCGTTTTCTACACATCATTATCTGCTTACATTTCTTTTAGTTCTCCCTCATTCTCTCATTCCCTCATTCTCTCATTCCCTCATTCTCTCATTCCCTCATTCTCTCATTCCCTCATTCTCTCATTCCCTCATTCTCTCATTCCCTCATTCTCTCATTCCCTCATTCTCTCATTCCCTCATTCTCTCATTCCCTCATTCTCTCATTCCCTCATTCTCTCATTCCCTCATTCCCTCATTCTCTCATTCCCTCATTCCCTCATTCCCTCATTCTCTTATTCTGTCTTTGATACTCCCACTTCCCTTTCTATTTATCTCTCTGTCATTTCTTCTTCATATTCTATCTATCTTTCTGTCACTCTGTCTTCACGTTCTATAAATGTGAAATAGATAATAGACTGTGAGGTACTCAATGTGTGTAGAAATTAAGACAAAGACTGCAGACAGACTCGATATACTATATAAGAGACAGACTTCATAGACTATATAAAGACTCGATAGATTATTTAAGAGACAGACTTGATAGACTAGATACGAGACATGACTCGATAGAGATACGAGACAGACTTGATAGAGATACGAGACAGACTTGATAGACTATATAAGAGACAAGACTCGATAGACTATATAAGAGACAAGACTCGATAGACTATATAACGAGACAGACACTTTAACCCTAAGACTACTTTTGGAGGTCTGGCGTAGAGGTTAGGTACTAGGTTCGCTACCTCATGACGCCATCGCGATATTTTTCCCAGAGATCCCTGATCTCAGTGTAGGTGAGATCGAGTTCCTAGTCCTATCTCAGTGTAGGTGAGATCGAGTTCCTAGTCTTATCAGAGATGGATGATAAAACGTAGGTCCTGTCTTCAAGTTGAGCACGTGAAATAACGATTGGCAATTCAAAATCGAGACGAGCAGGCTGGAAAGCCACTGCCCAAGTAAAATTCATTAGAAATATTGATACATAAAATTCCTACAAAATATTTTCAACATCTTCTAAATTACAATGGGGACCCTCGCCGGTGCTACGGATTTCGTGCACTGCAGCTGAGAACTTCCTGTGTAAGAAAGAGATCGAAGTACACAAGGTTACTCACCGAAGTGCAATGATGATGATGATGCGATCAAGCTATCAATCAAGATTTCTATTCCTGTTGACACCGTGTAACATGTGTCCGGTTGTCATCAACTGTTTCAACAAGGTTCCTGTTTTGTTTATCCACATTTTGGCGGGTAAACAATTTGTGTCGTCTGCTTGTTTGTGAATGTTTATCCGTATCGGATCCCAGTCATCCACGTGGGAAGAAACCAAGTATCTTTGTCAGGTCTTCCAATCTTTTAACTCTTTCCATCTCATCCATACATCGTTAATCTCATCCATAAACGTTAACTATCCATACATCGTTAATCTCATCCGTACATCGTTAATCTCATCCGTACATTGTTAATCTCATCCGTACATCGTTAATCTCTGCCTTCAAACATCTTCTCCATGTATTTATAGGCTTCCCCTTCTTTTATTTACCCAGTGGGATCCAGGAAATTAACCTTTTTGCTACATTCCTCTTGAGATTTTTTCAAGGTGTGTTCTATTCAGCGTCATCGTCTTCTCTTCCCCTCTTGGTTCACTGAAATATGTCTTGTTCCCTTCATAAGTTCATCAGTTGTGACCCTATCATATTATCTCAGTCTCTCTCTTTATTCTGCACAGACACTAGTTGATAAATGTTTGCCATTTCTGCGTTATAATTTTAGTTGTTGTCTATACATATAACCTTTAACCTATTGTTCATGCATGTAACCTTTAACCTCTTCGGCCAAGCAAAAGATGGACATCAGAGATAAAAGAGGCGACGAAAGACACTATCTATGAAGCGGACACAAAGAGCCGTTTTTGGAAATCTCTTCTTGACCTGACGATGTGAGGCAAAACCGGATTGAAGAAACGAAAAAGAAAGAAAGAAAGAATGACTTCAAAACAGTTTACCAACAGGGAGTGCACCACAGAGCGCAATGTTGCACCGATACAGTGGATATAAAACAGTTTACCAACAGGCAGTGCACCACAGAGCGCAATGTTGCACCGATACAGTGGATATAAAACAGTTTACCAACAGGCAGTGCACCACAGAACGCAATGTTGCACCGATACAGTGGATATAAAACAGTTTACCAACAGAAATGCACAACAGAACGCAATGTTGCACCGATACAGTGGATATAAAACAGTTTACCAACAGGCAGTGCACCACAGAACGCAATGTTGCACCGATACAGTGGATATAAAACAGTTTACCAACAGGCAGTGCACAACAGAACGCAATGTTGCACCGATACAGTGGATATAAAACAGTTTACCAACAGACAGTGCACAACAGAACGCAATGTTGCACCGATACAGTGGATATAAAACAGTTTACCAACAGACAGTGCACAACAGAGCGCAATGTTGCACCAATACAGTGGATATAAAACAGTTTACCAACAGGGAGTGCACCACAGACCGCAATGTTGCACCGATACAGTGGATATAAAACAGTTACCAACAGAATGCACCACAGAGCGCAATGTTGCACCGATACAGTGGATATAAAACAGTTTACCAACAGGGAGTGCACCACAGAACGCAATGTTGCACCGATACAGTGGATATAAAACAGATTACCAACAGGCAGTGCACCACAGAACGCAATGTTGCACCGATACAGTGGATATAAAACAGTTTACCAACAGGAGTGCACACAGAACGCAATGTTGCACCGATACAGTGGATATAAAACAGCTTACCAACAGGGAGTGCACCACAGAACGCAATGTTGCACCGATACAGTGGATATAAAACAGTTTACCAACAGACAGTGCACAACAGAACGCAATGTTGCACCGATACAGTGGATATAAAACAGTTTACCAACAGGCAGTGCACCACAGAACGCAATGTTGCACCGATACAGTGGATATAAAACAGTTTACCAACAGGCAGTGCACCACAGAACGCAATGTTGCACCGATACAGTGGATATAAAACAGTTTACCAACAGGCAGTGCACCACAGAACGCAATGTTGCACCGATACAGTGGATATAAAACAGTTTACCAACAGGGAGTGCACCACATAACGCAATGTTGCACCGATACAGTGGATATAAAACAGTTTACCAACAGGGAGTGCACCACAGAACGCAATGTTGCACCGATACAGTGGATATAAAACAGTTTACCAACAGGCAGTGCACCACAGAACGCAATGTTGCACCGATACAGTGGATATAAAACAGTTTACCAACAGGGAGTGCACCACAGAACGCAATGTTGCACCGATACAGTGGATATAAAACAGTTTACCAACAGGCAGTGCACCACAGAGCGCAATGTTGCACCGATACAGTGGATATAAAACAGTTTACCAACAGGCAGTGCACCACAGAACGCAATGTTGCACCGATACAGTGGATATAAAACAGTTTACCAACAGGCAGTGCACCACAGAACGCAATGTTGCACCGATACAGTGGATATAAAACAGTTTACCAACAGGGAGTGCACAACAAAGCGCAATGTTGCACCGATACAGTGGATATAAAACAGTTTACCAACAGGCAGTGCACCACAGAACGCAATGTTGCACCGATACAGTGGATATAAAACAGTTTACCAACAGGGAGTGCACAACAAAGCGCAATGTTGCACCGATACAGTGGATATAAAACAGTTTACCAACAGGCAGTGCACCACAGAACGCAATGTTGCACCGATACAGTGGATATAAAACAGTTTACCAACAGGGAGTGCACAACAAAGCGCAATGTTGCACCGATACAGTGGATATAAAACAGTTTACCAACAGGCAGTGCACCACAGAACGCAATGTTGCACCGATACAGTGGATATAAAACAGTTTACCAACAGGGAGTGCACCACAGAACGCAATGTTGCACCGATACAGTGGATATAAAACAGTTTACCAACAGGGAGTGCACAACAAAGCGCAATGTTGCACCGATACAGTGGATATAAAACAGTTTACCAACAGGCAGTGCACCACAGAACGCAATGTTGCACCGATACAGTGGATATAAAACAGTTTACCAACAGGCAGTGCACCACAGAACGCAATGTTGCACCGATACAGTGGATATAAAACAGTTTACCAACAGGAGTGCACAACAAGCGCAATGTTGCACCGATACAGTGGATATAAAACAGTTTACCAACAGGCAGTGCACCACAGAACGCAATGTTGCACCGATACAGTGGATATAAAACAGTTTACCAACAGGAGTGCACACAGAACGCAATGTTGCACCGATACAGTGGATATAAAACAGTTTACCAACAGGCAGTGCACCACAGAACGCAATGTTGCACCGATACAGTGGATATAAAACAGTTTACCAACAGGCAGTGCACCACAGAACGCAATGTTGCACCGATACAGTGGATATAAAACAGATTACCAACAGGGAGTGCACCACAGAACGCAATGTTGCACCGATACAGTGGATATAAAACAGTTTACCAACAGGCAGTGCACCACAGAACGCAATGTTGCACCGATACAGTGATAAAAACAGTTTACCAACAGGATTTCACCACAGAAACAATGTTGCACGATACAGTGATTTAAACAGTTACCAACAGGCGATGCACTCACCAGAAGCATGTGCAACCGATAGTGGATAAAAACAGTTTACAACAGGCAGTACCAAGAGCGCAATGTTGACCTGATACGAGTGGATATAAAAAGATACTAACAGACAGTGCAATACACAGGAACGCAATGTTGCACCATACAGTGGATATAAAACAGTTTACCAACAGGGAGTGCACCACAGAACGCAATGTTGCTCCGATACAGTGGATATAAAACAGTTTACCAACAGGCAGTGCACCACAGAGCGCAATGTTGCACCGATACAGTGGATATAAAACAGTTTACCAACAGGCAGTGCACCACAGAACGCAATGTTGCACCGATACAGTGGATATAAAACAGTTTACCAACAGGGAGTGCACACAAACGCAATGTTGCTCCGATACAGTGGATATAAAACAGTTTACCAACAGGCAGTGCACCACAGAACGCAATGTTGCTCCGATACAGTGGATATAAAACAGTTACCAACAGGAGTGCACCACAGAGCGCAATGTTGCACCGATACAGTGGATATAAAACAGATTACCAACAGACAGTGCACCACAGAGCGCAATGTTGCTCCGATACAGTGGATATAAAACAGATTACCAACAGGCAGTGCACCACAGAGCGCAATGTTGCACCGATACAGTGTATACAAAACAAAAAGGTCGCACGCATAAAGGTTTACCTCAGAGATAACAGAGGCGACGAAAGACACTATTTATGAAACACACACAAAAGCCTGTGTTAGACATCTCTTCTTACCCTGAAGCTGTGAGACAAACCAGGATTGGAGGAGAGAAATAAAGACAAGGTGCATAGAGAGGCTGGTCCATGTGTCTCCTTTCTCGACCTGAGACTGAGAGACAAAATAGTATTAAAGAATAGATAGATAGATATAACAGCTTCAAAATACTACAGGGTGTTCAAGATAATTGCAGCTCCATTGACAAATCGAAAGTTGACAGATAACCTAACGCGTTGTGTTTATGTACAATTTAAACCGGTTCTGACTAAATACGTCACATTTGTTCATCGCCCTTCCCGCACTACAATTACACACCATCACACAACCTTGACCTATACTACGTCATAACTGAACCTTCTCATTTTCATATATATGCCAGATTAGCTCCATTCACAGGCTGCTTTTAAATTGAACACCCTGTACAAATTGCAAAGACGAGAAGATGGCGGTAGTGGAAGTGGTGCGAAAAAATTCTGAAAAATAATGTATTGAAATCTGACTGAAAAATAATGTTGTATTGAAATCTGACTGAAAAATAATGTATTGAAATCTGACTGAAAAATAATGTTGTATTGAAATCTGACTGAAAAATAATGTTGTATTGAAATCTGATTGAAAATAATTTGTTTTGAAATCTGACTGAAAATAATGTTGTTGAAATTTCTCTGACTGAATAATGTTGTATTGAATCTTCTGAAAATAATGTTGTATTGAAATCTGACTGAAAAATAATGTTGTATTGAAATCTGACTGAAAAATAATGTTGTATTGAAATCTGACTGAAAAATAATGTATTGAAATCTGACTGAAAAATAATGTTGTATTGAAATCTGACTGAAAAATAATGTTGTATTGAAATCTGATTAGAGTCAAATCATTGGCCTCTTTGTCTCATGAGACAATAGGTTGTGCGTGACGTACTTTCTTCTGAGCTGAATCACAACGTTTCTTGTGGCTGTAATGTCCTTTCTGGAGTGGTAATCCTTGCTACAGTTGCTGCAGGTGATACTAGAGCTGATACATAGGATGTTCTCTCTGCACTCTCTTTTGCCTCCATATGTGATGGTGTTTTTTTCTTTTGAGCTGCCCTCACTGCCGTTCGCCATGCTTGCCTGTCTTTGGTCAGCCTCTCCCAGTGTTCTTTGTCTATGCCGCATGAAGTTAGATTACGTTTGCAGGTATCAATGAAGCGTAATAATGGACGCCAATGCTGTCTAGTACCAGATGCGAGTTGACCATATAGAATGTTTTGGGGAATTCTATCATCGCTCATACGGCACACGTGTCCCAGTTATCTCCTACATCGGTCACCTCCAACAACATGCCTTGTAAGTCGCAGTGTTACTATTATTTGCTCCTCTTCTAAGCTTGGCAACACAAGGGCGTTCGACATCCACTAATACCTAGATCTACTATTTTGGACCTTTCAAAACATCGACTTTCAATTGAATACAACATTAGCCCCCAGTAAACCGAGTCCCAAATATACACTAGAGTTCTGCACTAACAGTCTCAACCCCAATCTTCGAACTGGAAGTAATCCTGTATGCTTCATTCCGCTCTACAACAACCCTACACTGCGCGCTAGCCAGAAACTCCAGCCTGGATTCTCCCACGACGCACATAGACCTCCATATAATCAGTAGAAAATGATATACTATCTAATTAAACTCAAACTCTCAGGACGACATTTATGTACTATTAAATCTAGCATTAATTTGCTGAATGTTCACTATTCCCTGGCGGCTTTGTCTACGATCATTGTCTGCAAATTGCCCAAAATCATTTTCCAATAACGATCCAGTGTCGTGTCTCCATGGGCAGCCATATGTTTGGACAGGGAAGGATGGAGAGGGGGTGGGGGGTGATAAAGTGACGCCTTTCCCTCAACGGAAAATGACTTTTGGATAAAACAGTATGACTGACTGTTGCTAACTCAAGTAGTGGCATGTCCCTAGCATGTTCTCTCGTCTCCTCCAACGTCATGTTCAAATAGTAGCATGTTCTCTCGTCTCCTCCAGCGTCATGTTCAAGTAGTAGCATGTCTCTTATGGAACGTCACTTTCATCACAGCCTGTCTGAAAATCTCTCTGCCTCTAGCAAGCTCTCCCGCTTCTTCCAGCGGCATGTTCAAAGTTTCTTTGATGTCCTGCTGCCACCTTCATCTTGATCGTCTCCTGTTTCGTACTCCAAGAACCATGCCTTTTATTACCTTTCTCTCCATCATTATCTTTCTCTCCATCATTATCTTTCTTTCCATCATTACCTTTCTCTCCATCATTATCTTTCTCTCCATCATTATCTTTCTCTCCATCATTACCTTTCTCTCCATCATTATCTTTCTCTCCATCATTACCTTTTTCTCCATCATTATCTTTCTCTCCATCATTACCTTTCTCTCCATCATTACCTTTCTCTCCATCATTATCTTTCTCTCCAAACGGTTGTCACGTTTAACATGTCCGAAATATTTCATCTTCCTGTACATGATGTTATTTATGAGCCAATTCTCCTTAATATGCAGGTCTTGTAGGGAACATGATATGCAGGTCTTGTAGGGAACATGATATGCAGGTCTTGTAGGGAACATGATATGCAAGTCTTGTAGGGAACATGATATGCAGGTCTTGTAGGGAACATGATATGCAGGTCTTGTAGGGAACATGATATGCAGGTCTTGTAGGGAACATGATATGCAGGTCTTGTAGGGAACATGATATGCAGGTCTTGTAGGGAACATGATATGCAGGTCTTGTAGGGAACATGATATGCAGGTCTTGTAGGGAACATGATATGCAGGTCTTGTAGGGAACATGATATGCAGGTCTTGTAGGGAACATGATATGCAGGTCTTGTAGAGAACATGATATGCAGGTCTTGTAGGGAACATGATATGCAGGTCTTGTAGGGAACATGATATGCAGGTCTTGTAGGGAACATGATATGCAGGTCTTGTAGGGAACATGATATGCAGGTCTTGTAGGGAACATGATATGCAGGTCTTGTAGGGAACATGATATGCAGGTCTTGTAGGAACATGATATGCAGGTCTTGTAGGGAACATGATATGCAAGTCTTGTAGGGAACATGATATGCAGGTCTTGTAGGGAACATGATATGCAGGTCTTGTAGGGAACATGATATGCAGGTCTTGTAGGGAACATGATATGCAGGTCTTGTAGTTTCTATCTAGCTACGGTTTAAACATTCATTTTAATCCAAACTGACAGAAATATATACTGTCTTTACTGTCTGTGTAATACTGTCTTTACTGTCTGTGTAATACTGTCTTTACTGTCTGTGTAATACTGTCTTTACTGTCTGTGTAATACTGTCTTTACTGTCTGTGTAATACTGTCTTTACTGTCTGTGTAATACTGTCTTTACTGTCTGTGTAATACTGTCCTTACTGTCTGTGTAATACCGCTTGTTAGGACAGTGTAGGACAGTAGGAACATGAGACTGAGGAAATTAAAGGTTGAATGGCTAGTACAGACACATCGAAACTGTTAAGGTTAGGATTTAGTTTTATGCCCCCGACAGAAAAAAACCCATTGACCTTACCGGGGATAGAACCCAGCTCTCCCAAATGGACCCCACGCTCTAATTCATTCGGCCGGACTCGCCTCTTAAACATTTATAAGAAATTTATATTTCTATACATGGAGTCCGCAATCAAAATGGGATCAAAATCAACTTGCTCTTCTCGATTTTGAGCTGCCAAGGGTTCTTTTACGTGCTCAAATTGAGCTCGAGATCTTAGTTTTATAGCCCGTCTCTGATATGACTAGGAACTCGATCTTACCTACACTGAGATCAGGGATCTCTGGAAAATATCCAGATGGCTCCAAGAGGAGCAAATCTGGTACTTTTAGCACGAGATACGAGCACGTAACTTCTACGTCAGAGATCCCACTATTTCCACACAATAAGCTACCAATTAAATTTTTTTAAATTCATTTTGTCTCCCCCCCTCCCACCTCCCGGAAAACTTTTATGTGGACGCCCTTGACAGTATCCCTAGTACACAATGTCTTATTTATACATACTGGCAATATAAGTAGATCCCATGTACAATTTGAGCAGGTAAAAGAACCCTTGGCCGTTCAAATCGAAGAGCAGACTGGAAAGCCGCTGCCCAGACAGAATTCATTTTAAAGATTCAATTTCCTCCAAAATGTCTTCACCATTTTTCTAAATAACGTCGGGGACCCTCACCGGTGCTACGGAGTTCGTGCACTGCGGCTAAGATCTTCATGTATAAGACAGAGATCGAAGCCCACATTGTTACTCACCGAAGTGCAATCATCATGGTTCTATCAATCAATCACTCAAATCAATCACTCAACCAGACAATAATACATTTGAAAAATAGAAACCATAAGAACATATGTTCGAAACAGCAAGCATACAAGCAAGCATCACAAGCTAAAGCAAGTCTGCACCGCAAGACTTCATGTATAAGCAAGATCAAGCACATTGTTATACGAAGGGAATCATATTCTACAACAATACAATCAATCATACGACAAAAGCATAAATAGCCCTAAGCATAGTCAAAAGCAAGCATACAAGCAAGCATACAAGCAAGCATACAAGCAAGCATACAAGCAAGCATACAAGCAAGCATACAAGCAAGTAGAATTCATTCATGGCTCTTTATTTTAAAAAAAAATGGCCAGAGATCGCTGAAGAAGAAGAAGAAACGGCGACGTCTCAATAAGAGAAATATTCCTGCAAATAAATATTCTATTTGAACATCCGGGTAGTTTTAAAGGTCAAATATGACGTCAACATCCGGGTAGTCTCTATAATGTGACGTTAACTTCCGGAACATTTTGATATCTAATGTGACGTAAAACATCCGGGTAGTTTTGAAATGATGAGTAACTTCTAAACTTAGCTTTTGTAATAATGTCTATACTCGGGGTAAGAAGGTATCGTTTGGAATCCAAATATTTCATTGTGAATAAAGTCAAATATTAAGTCAACAAGATTAGAAGTTCAGTATATACAATAGTATATCAATTCAAGCAATCATTTGTCTAGTCATCTGTCTGTGTGTCTATCTATTTACCTATATGTCTGGTTAACTGCCTGCCTGTCTGTCCGCCCGCCTGCCTACCTACCTGCCTGCCTAACTACCTACCTACCTCCTCCTCACCTACCTCTACCTACCTACCCTGCACCTCCACCTACTACCTACCTACCTACCTACCACCTACCTACCTACCTCACCCACCTACCTACCTACCTACCTACACCTACCACTCAGTCTTCCGTCCGACAGTCCACCCATCCACCCATCCATCTATACATATCTGCTTTCATGTCTTCATTGTATTGTATTTTAAATCTATTCATCTATCCATCGATTCATTCACACTTCTATCCACACATCTCTCCACACATCTATCCACACATCTCTCCACTCATCTATCCACCCATCTCTCCACACATCTCTCCACACATCTATCCACACATCTCTCCACACATCTATCAATCTCCACACATCTCTCCACACATCTTCCACACATCTCTCCACACATCTCTCCACACATCTCTCACACATCTCCCCACACATCTACCCAAACATATCTCCACACATCTATCACACATGTATCCATCTATTCACCAGTTATCTACACATCCACACATTAATCTATTTACAATAGGCTGATACTTTTCGAATGTGCCTGTCTTACATGCCTGAGATAAACTTGTGCGCAACCTACTCACGTTCTAGACGGATACCAACCATCCCCACATACACATATTATAAACTTGTGGTTTTTCTTCTTCTTCTTCTTCTTCAGTGATCTCTGGTCATGCGCTTAATTTACTGTGGACCATAAACTGGACTGTCAGCTTCAGATCTGTCAGGTTTCCCAAAGCTTAGTTTTCAGGTCGACTGGGTGTAGCCACATGTTGCTTCTCAGCTCACCCAGAAGAGGACAGTCTTGCAGGATATGCTCTGGGTCTGTTCCTGTCTGCTGACACTGGCAGAGAGATGTTTGATTTATTCCTAGTCTATATAAGTGTTTGTTGAGTCTGCAGTGTCCGGTGCGTAGTCGAAATATAATGACATGGTCTGTCCTGCTTAGGTCTTTGAGGAAGTCTTTTCCATAATCATATCCAGTGTTTGTCTTCCAGTCTACTGCAGATTTTCTCTGTATAAGGGTTTTGTCTTCCAGTCTACTGTAGATTTTCTCTGTATGAGGGTTTTGTCTTCCAGTCTACTGCAGATTTTCTCTGTATGAGGTTTTGTCTTCCAATCTACTGCAGATTTTCTCTGTATGAAGGTTTTGTCTTCCAGTCTACTGTAGATTTTCTCTGTATGAGGGTTTTGTCTTCCAGTCTACTGTAGATTTTCTCTGTATGAGGGTTTTGTCTTCCAGTCTACTGTAGATTTTCTCTGTATGAGGGTTTTGTCTTCCAGTCTACTGTAGATTTTCTCTGTATGAGGTTTTGACCTCCAGAAAAGACAGTGGTTGGTAAATGTGCTCTTTGACACTGCCCTCCTTAGCTAAGAAATCTGCACTCTTATTGCCTGCAATGCTTCAGTGAGATGGAATCCACTGCAAGTGAATTTCTGTCTTTTGTGAAAGCTTAGCAAGTTCTCTTTTTAGATTTTGTACTGTGCTGTCAGCGATTTAGTCTCCGTGTGTGGTTAACGTGGTTGATAAGTACTGTTATGTCAGCGGATTTAGTCTCCGTGTGTGGTTAACGTGGTTGATAAGTACTGTTATTCCAGACAGCGAAGTCTCAAGGCAAAGATCCCAAGCGTCAACACCTGTTGCAGAAGGCCCAACTGAATGGAGTCGGTCACGTTGCTCGAATGCTGATAAACGCATCCCAAAACAGTTGATGTACTGGCGAGCTTGAAGGGGACAGACGTTTAGCAGTGGACAGAATACGTTTTAAGACTCTTGAAAGTGTCTCTGGAAATGCTTCGATATAGACAATACGTGCTGGAATCTTTGCGCAAGATCGCCAAATGTGGCGCTGTAACAACAAGAGGAACCCGAATAGCTGAGAATCATCGTATTGTTGAGTCACAGAGAAAACGAGCAGCGCGAAGACAGAGCTAAAACGCACATGTCTAACCTTGATTATGTATGCCCCACCTGTGGTCAGGGATTTGTTCTAGGATTGGGACTTACAGTCACCCGCACACACCAGAGAGGTGCAACAGTACACGTCTGAGATGGTTGTCATCATCGCTTGCGATGGACGGCTATTATAAGTACTGTTATGTCAGCGGATTTAGTCTCCGTGTGTGGTTAACGTGGTTGATAAGTACTGTTATGTCAGCGGATTTAGTCTCCGTGTGTGGTTAACGTGGTTGATAAGTACTGTGCTGTCAGCGGATTTAGTCTCCGTGTGTGGTTAACGTGGTTGATAAGTACTGTTATGTCAGCGGATTTAGTCTCCGTGTGTGGTTAACGTGGTTGATAAGTACTGTTATGTCAGCGGATTTAGTCTCCGTGTGTGGTTAACGTGGTTGATAAGTACTGTGCTGTCAGCGCATTTAGTCTCCGTGTGTGGTTAACGTGGTTGATAAGTACTGTTATGTCAGCGCATTTAGTCTCCGTGTGTGGTTAACGTGGTTGATAAGAATAAATGTGAAGAAGAAGAAGAAGAATATCTCTCTACAAATGTATTCTTCCATATCATTATACTGCATTATAACTAGCCGACCGTACTTATGTCTATTCCCTCTCCTCTTCCTCCCCCTACACCGTCTCCTGATCATCTATTTCTATATATCTACAATTAGTAGAGACATCCAGACGTTAAGCCTTATTAAAACTCGACTCGTCTCACTGATTTACCCAGCAGTTTTTCAATATACTTAATAATGTGTCGGCCCTTCCACACAATTTTCCTCATCAGTTGACACGCCTCTGCATTCTTGGAGATGTAGCCTTTAAACACCCAAATACTGTCTGCGAATTTAATCACGTTATACGGTAGTAATAAACCCAGCGATTGATGGAACGGTAGCAATGACATATTCAGTTGTATTTAGGATAGACTAAATCAGGCAGAAATACTTCACAGACACTCGAAATTATCACTTGTTTGTTTGTTTGTTTGTTTGTTTGTTCATATCAACCAAGTTAACCATTCTTTGTGATCTGTGTGGTTTGTGGCGAGAACATGAGTACGCTGCACCGCCGTCAAGCAAATACAGTATATAAGATAGGCATATCCGAATTTATGTCAAAGTGTATTGTCTATTGTCTGTTCCCAGGTGAATGATGGAATTGGTTGTCTACTCTTGCTGTTAAGCGTAGGGATGGGAGTTTTAATCTGTGTTCCAGGGCTAGATGAGTCGCCCTTGTTGTGTTATATTCGTGTTTATTTAGTGTGGTCTTGATATTGTCTATCCATCTTTTTCTTAGTCCTCCCTTAGCTCTAGTACCTGATACCTTTTTTATTGTATGCTGTTATTGGTGGTTGGTTGTATTCCATTCTCATTAAATGTCCAAACTACTGCATTTGTTGTCTTTCGATGTATTCAGTGCATGAAGTTATGCCAACTCTGTTTCTGATGTCCTCATTTCGTAGTCTTTCTTTCCTGGTGACTCTCACTGTCTTTCTCAATCATTTCATTTCACACGTGGTGAGCTTTCTGCGGTGTGTTGCTGCCAGAGACTAAGTTTGACACTGGTAACAAAGTATATGCTAAAGTCTGTCAAAGTATATGCTAAAGTCTGTCAAAGTATATGCTAAAGTCTGTCAAAGTGTATGCTAAAATCTGTCAAAGTGTATGCTAAAGTATGTCAAAGTGTATGCTAAAGTATGTCAAAGTGTATGCTAAAGTCTGTCAAAGTGTATGCTAAAGTCTGTCAAAGTGTATGCTAAAGTCTGTCAAAGTGTATGCTAAAGTATGTCAAAGTGTATGCTAAAATCTGTCAAAGTATATGCTAAAGTCTGTCAAAGTGTATGCTAAAGTCTGTCAAAGTATATGCTAAAGTCTGTCAAAGTATATGCTAAAGTCTGTCAAAGTGTATGCTAAAGTCTGTCAAAGTATATGCTAAAGTCTGTCAAAGTGTATGCTAAAGTCTGTCAAAGTATATGTGTATTATCCAACAAGAGACACATTTGTACATGGATTAAACACTACGTTTATACCGTAGCCTAAGATAACATACAGCCGGCTGGTTCAGGTAAAAGTTATACCGTAGCCTAAGATAACATACAGCCGGCTGGTTCAGGTAAAAGTTATACCGTAGCCTAAGATAACATACAGCCGGCTGGTTCAGGTAAAAGTTATACCGTAGCCTAAGATAACATACAGCCGGCTGGTTCAGGTAAAAGTTATACCGTAGCCTAAGATAACATACAGCCGGCTGGTTCAGGTAAAAGTTATACAAATCAGACCATAACTGTCACGTGATCCTTGCATTCCAGTGATGTTGTATATCAACATTCCAGTGATGTTGTATATCAACAATGTTTTGAAGACACACATCATGCTAAATCAAGTTTATATTATCTTACAAAGCTAAACGTTTGAGTATTATTATTATTTGTCATCAAACATATTAACGATAGCTTTAGTACATTGCAGTAAGGCTTACTTGATTTATCAACTATAAAAACAGCACCATTAAACAGAATTTCGATTTATTCTAGCTAGTCGGCCAAATGCTGCTGACCTGTTGTTACAAAGGGAAAATTCAACTTTAAAGTACATCTGAGTTATCTGTATCATGGTGTCAGATCTGAGTTATACTTATCATGGTGTCAGATCTGGTTATATGTATCATGTGTCAGATCTGAAGTTATACTATCATGGTGTCAGATCTAAGTTATACTTATCAGTGTCAGATCTAATTATACTGTATCATGGTGTAGATCTGGAGTTATCTTATCATGGCGTCAGATCTGAGTTATACTGTATCTGGTGTCAGATCTGGAGTTATACTGTACTTTGTGTCAGATTGAGTTATACTGTATCATGTGTCAGATCTGAGTTAACTATCATGGTGTCAGATCTGGTTATATGCATGGTGTCAGATCTGAAGTTATACTGTATCATGGCTCAGATCTGGATTGATCATTGCAGATCATAACGATCATGGTGTAGATCTGAAGTTAACGTATCAGTGTCGATCTGATTATACTGTATCAGGTGCAGATCTGGTTATCTGTATCATGTGTCAGATCTGAGTATCTGTATCATGGTGCAGATCTAGTTATACTGTATCATGGTGCCGATCTAGTTATACTATCAGGGTGTCAGATCGAATTATACTGTATCATGGTCAGATCTGAAGTTATATATCATGGCAGATCTGAAGTATCATCATGTGTCAGATCTGGTTATACTGTATCATGGTGTCAGATCTGGAGTTATACTGTATCATGGTGTCAGATCTGAAGTTATACTGTATCATGGTGTCAGATCTGGAGTTATACTGTATCATGGTGTCAGATCTGAAGTTATACTGTATCATGGTGTCAGATCTGGAGTTATACTGTATCATGGTGTCAGATCTGAAGTTATACTGTATCATGGTGTCAGATCTAGTTGATTATAGAGTGGTCGACAGGGCTAGCTCATGCCAATAACTACATATGAAATGTGATGTCTGTGAAAGGTCACCAACAATACGAGAAGAAACAGAGTCACAAATATCAACATCAGAGAGCAGGTTGGAACAGGACAAGAAGAGACAGAGTCACAGATACCAACATCAGAGAGCAGGTTGGAACAGGACAAGAAGAGACAGAGTCACAAATACTAGGATCACAGAGACAGGTTGAAAAAAGGACTTGAAAACATGGAAAACAGAGAATGAAATGGTTTGACCACTGTAATGAATGAAAGGAGACTGCAGTCAGTAAGAATGGACTGCAGTCAGTAAGAATGAATGAGACTTGCCAGTCAGTAAGAATGAGTGAGACTGCAGTCAGTAAGAATGAAGTGAGACTGCAGTCAGTAAGAATGAAGTGAGACTGCAGTCTAGAATGAAGGAGACTACAGTAGAATGAGAGACTGCAGTCAGTAAGAATGAAGTGAGACTGCAGTCAGTAAGAATGAAGTGAGACTGCACTCAGTAAGAATTAAGTGAGATCGTACTGTTTATTAAGCCTTCTACAGCAGAACTTCTGGGCAAAATGTGGGAGGAAGACCAAGGAAAAGATGGATAAGTTGTTAGAAACATGTCAAAATATGTTGGAATGCATCACTCAAGTTACACCAGAAGTACAAAACAAATGCAGAAGACCATGACATCGAGATACAACCTGGTAGCAGTGCGACGATACGGGGCTACAACCTGGTTTCAGTGTGACGACACGAGGTTACAACCTGTAGCAGTGTGACGATACGGGGCTACAACCTGGTAGCAGTGTGACGACACGAGGCTACAACCTGATATCAGTGTGACGACACGGGGCTACAACCTGGTAGCAGTGTGACGATACGGGGCTACAACCTCGTGGAAGTGTGACGACACGGGGCTACTACCTGGGAGAGTGTGACGACACTGGGCTACAACCTGATAACAGTGTGACGACATGGAGCTACACCCTAGTAGCAGTGTGACGACACGGGACTACAACCAGGTAGCAGTGTGACGTCATGGATCTACACCCTAGTAGCAGTGTGACGATAGCGGACACAACCTGGTAGTAGTGTGACCTGGGAGTTGAAATATTGTAGCAGTGTGATGACACTGAATCATCCCCGGTAGTAGTGTGTGACGACACTGTGATATCCCGGTAGTAGTGTGTGACGATACTGTGATATCCCCGGTAGTAGTGTGTGACGACACTGTGATATCCCCGGTAGTAGTGTGTGACGACACTGTGATATCCTCGGTAGTAGTGTGTGACGACACTGTGATATCCTCGGTAGTAGTGTGTGACGACACTGTGATATCCTCGGCAGTAGTGTGTGACGACACTGTGATATCCCCCGGTAGTAGTATGTGACGACACTGAGATATCCCCGGTAGTAGTGTGTGACGACACTGAGATATCCCCGGTAGTAGTGTGTGATGACACTGTGATATCCCCGGTAGTAGTGTGTGACGACACTGTGATATCCCAGGTAGTAGTATGTGACGACACTGTGATATCCCCGGTAGTAGTAGTGTGTGACGACACTGTGATATCCTCGGTAGTAGTGTGTGACGACACTGTGATATCCCCGGTAGTAGTGTTGACGACACTGGATATCCCCGGTAGTAGTGTGTGACGACACTGTGATATCCCCGGTAGTAGTGTATGACGACACTGTGATATCCCCGGTAGTAGTGTGTGACGACACTGTGATATCCCCGGTAGTAGTGTATGACGACACTGTGATATCCCCGGTAGTAGTGTATGACGACACTGTGATATCCCCGGTAGTAGTAGTGTATGACGACACTGTGATATCCCCGGTAGTAGTAGTGTGTGATGACACTGAGATATCCCGGTGTAGTGTTGACGACACTGGATATCCCGGTAGTAGTGTTGACGACACTGTGATATCCCCGGTAGTAGTGTGTGGACGACACTGTGATATCCCGGTAGTAGTAGTGTGACGACACTGTGATATCCCCGGTAGTAGTGTGTGACGACACTGTGATATCCCCGGTAGTAGTAGTGTGTGACGACACTGTGATATCCCCGGTAGTAGTAGTGTGTGACGACACTGTGATATCCTCGGTAGTAGTGTGTGACGACACTGTGATATCCCCGGTAGTAGTGTGTGACGACACTGTGATATCCCCGGTAGTAGTGTGTGACGACACTGTGATATCCCCGGTAGTAGTGTGTGACGACACTGTGATATCACCGGTAGTAGTAGTGTGTGACGACACTGTGATATCCCCGGTAGTAGTGTGTGACGACACTGTGATATCACCGGTAGTAGTGTGACGTACACTGTGATATCCCGGTAGTAGTGTGACGATACTGTGATATCCCGGTAGTAGTGTGTGACGACACTGTGATATCACCGGTAGTAGTAGTGTGACGAACTGTGATATCCCGGTAGTAGTAGTGTGACGATACTGTGATATCCTCGGTAGTAGTGTGGACGACACTGTGATATCCCCGGTAGTAGTAGTGTGACGATACTGTGATATCACCGGTAGTAGTGTGTGACGACACTGTGATATCCCCGGTAGTAGTGTGTGACGACACTGTGATATCCCGGTAGTAGTGTGTGACGATACTGTGATATCCTCGGTAGTAGTAGTGTGTGACGACACTGTGATATCCCCGGTAGTAGTGTGTGACGACACTGTGATATCCCCGGTAGTAGTGTGTGACGACACTGTGATATCCCGGTAGTAGTGTGTGACGACACTGAGATATCCCCGGTAGTAGTGTGTGACGACACTGGATATCCCTCGGTAGTAGTGGTGACGACACTGTGATATCCCGGTAGTAGTGTGTGACGATACTGTGATATCCCCGGTAGTAGTGTGTGACGACACTGTGATATCCTCGGTAGTAGTGTGTGACGACACTGTGATATCCCAGGTAGTAGTATGTGACGACACTGAGATATCCCCGGTAGTAGTGTGTGATGACACTGTGATATCCTCGGTAGTAGTGTGTGACGACACTGTGATATCCCCGGTAGTAGTGTGTGACGACACTGTGATATCCTCGGTAGTAGTAGTGTGTGACGACACTGTGATATCCCCGGTAGTAGTGTGTGACGACACTGTGATATCCCCGGTAGTAGTAGTGTGTGACGACACTGTGATATCCCGGTAGTAGTGTGATGACACTGAGATATCCCGGTAGTAGTGTGTGACGACACTGTGATATCCCCGGTAGTAGTGTGTGACGACACTGTGATATCCTCGGTAGTAGTGTGTGACGACACTGTGATATCCCGGAGTAGTGTGTGACGACACTGTGATATCCCGGTAGTAGTAGTGTGACGACACTGTGATATCCCCGGTAGTAGTGTGTGACGACACTGAGATATCCCCGGTAGTAGTGTGTGACGACACTGTGATATCCCGGTAGTAGTGTGTGACGATACTGTGATATCCCCGGTAGTAGTGTGTGACGACACTGTGATATCCCGGTAGTAGTGTTGACGACACTGTGATATCCCCGTGTAGTAGTGTGAGACACTGTGATATCCTCGGTAGTAGTGTGTGACGACACTGTGATATCCCCGGTAGTAGTAGTGTGTGACGACACTGTGATATCCTCGGTAGTAGTGTGTGACGACACTGTGATATCCCCGGTAGTAGTGTGTGACGACACTGTGATATCCCCGGTAGTAGTGTGCAATGAACTGACATACTGTGATATCACCTGGTAGTAGTGTGTACGACACTGTGATATCCCCGGTAGTAGTAGTGTGTGACGACACTGTGATATCCCCTTTAGTAGTGTGTGACGACAGTGGGCAACAACCTGATACAGAAACACTACTTGTAATACAAGAATATTTAAACCGCGCCCGTAAGTGTCAATCATCATCATGTGACGTGTATTTCCACAAATGTCTTACTTTATTAAACACCATGTTTCTATGATGACATTCGTCGTGTCTTGAAGTTATGCTTTGTGATCTTTTTCTTCGTCATCTGTCATCTGTCTCTGTCATCTGTCTCTGCCATCTGTCTCTGTCATCTGTCTCTGTCATCTGTCTCTGACATCTGTCATTGTCTGTTATCTGTCATCTGTCATCTGTCTCTGTCTCTGACATCTGTCATCTGTCTCTGTCATCTGTCATTTGTCTGTCATCTGTCATCTGTCTCTGTCATCTGTCTCTGTCATCTGTCTCTGCCATCTGTCTCTGTCATCTGTCTCTGTCATCTGTCTCTGCCATCTGTCATCTGTCTCTGTCATGTATTGTATATTTCTATCGTCTGTCAGTTTCAGTTGTCTCTGCGTCATTATCTATTCCTATCGTCTCTGTCTTCTGTTATCTATCATTTGTCTATGTCAGCGGCTCCCACACTTCGCATTACCAGAACCCCCCTTTCCCCCTTGTAAATACATTTTGTTGCCACGGACAAAACACAACTTTCTATATATGAAAATGGACAGGAATGAATTATCTGTGGTTACAATAGTAAACAATGTTCTCAGACTGCAGGAAACTTTAAAATGATCTTTCACTTTGTCCTGTCAGACATTTAGACTCTGGTCACGTCTGGGTCTTTTGATTTCACAGTAGAACTAGTTTACCACTGTTTTTATACATATTAATTTTTTGTTTCAATGTCAAAGATCATAATTTTGTTTCAATGTCTAAGACCTAATTTGTTCAATGTCAAAGATCATAATTTTGCTTCAATGTCAAAGATCATCATTTTGTTTCAATGCCAGATATAAGTTTTTGTTTCCAATGTCAAGATCATAATTTTGTTTCCCAATGAAAGATCATAATTTTGTTCAATGTCAAGATCCCAGTTTTTTCCAAGTCTGGGACCCAATGTGAGTCCCTTGCAGACCCCCAGGGTCCGTGGACCCCATGTGAGTGCCTTGCAGATCCCCAGGGTCCGTGGACCCCATGTGAGTGCCTTGCAGACCCCCAGGTGTCCGTGGACCCCATGTGAGTGCCTTGCAGACCCCCAGGGTCCGTGGACCCAATGTGATGCCTTGCAGAACCCCAGGGTCCGTGGACCCCAGTTTGGAAACGCTGGTCTATGTCCTCTATCATCCAAATTATCAAGCATACAATCTTTCCATCCTTACACTTCTAGTACCGCTTTCTGCCCAGCTACCTACCGTTTTTATTAGCCACCGCCAGCTCACACAAATACTGTAATATGATGGCAAGAACAGTAACTCCTTTGAGAAAGGTCACATCTTCTGTTGTCATTCTGAAGTTTACAAACATCTCCCGGAAACATCAACATCAAAACTATTTATGGATGAAACATAACAAAGGGGTATCCATGGATCATAATCCATTTATCGGACAAGTATCCACTGGATGTTTGCATACCAGATGATTCTTTACGAAATAAGAATTGTTATATTGTGCTGATGAGGTCTGTTTGTACTGAACGCCAGAAAAGTTTCCATTTAGTAACCATGTTGTGTAAGAGAAATTGCTATAGTTGACATGTTGGATTTCCAATCTTGGATAATTTGCTTTTCATTTATCTGTTGACTTTGGAATCTGTTGACTTTGGAATCTGTTGACTTTGGAATCTGTTGTGGAATCTGTTGGAAAATAGACAAGAAAATAATATCAGATCAAATTAGAAACAAGAGCATTTTTACTTCTTTGTCACCTTTCAACTCCCAACGGAGCACAGGTCTTCAATAATCATCTTCCAGCTCTTTCTCTTTCTTACAATGCCTTCCAATTCTTTCTACGTCTTCTTTATCCTTTTAATATCAATCTCCAGCTCTCTTCTCCAGGTATTTCTAGGTCTTCCCTAACTCCTCTGTCCCTGCAGGTTACAAAACAGTGCCTGTCTTGCAATGCTTTCTGTCAATTTTCTCAATGTGTGACCCATCCATCGCCAGCGTCTCTTCCTTAGTTCTTTCTCCACTAGTATCTGCTTAGTTCTTTCTCCACTAGTATCTGCTTAGTTCTTTCTCTGAAATACTCGTTTCTAATCTTATCATACCATCTCAGTCCCTCTATTCTATGTAAACATTCATTTATGAAGGTCTGTAGTTTTCTGATGGTTTCTTTTGTTGTCTTCCATGTTTCCGAGACATAGAACAGCACTGACTTCACATTTGATTGAAAGATTCTCAGTTTTGTGTTTGTTTTGATCTCATTTGACTTCCATATCTTACTCTATGCAATAAAGTTTCCCCTTGTTTTTTGTATTCTTATCTTACCACCAACACAAGAAAAGACAGAGTCACCAACATCAGCATACGAAAGAAAGTTGGCACAGAACCTTGCTTGAATTACATTGAGAAACAAAGAATGAAGTGATTTGGCCACCAATAAGAATGCATCCAAACTCAACAGTATACAGAGTCTTCTACAACAGAACATCGGGAAAGAAGGCGAGAGGAAGACCACGAAAACGATGGTTAGATGGTATAGCAGAATCATGTCAAATAGCAAAAATAGCATTTATCCAAGCCACCAGAACAGCGCAAGACAAAAGCCGAAAACCACGACACTGGGCAACAACCCGGTAGCAGTGTGACGACACTGGGCAACAACCCGGTAGCAGTGTGACGACACTGGGCAACAACCCGGTAGCAGTGTAACGACAACAGAAGAAGAAGAAGATCTTGACATGTTTGTTTGTTCCCCCATCTGTGTCTATGTTGCTACCAAGGTATGTATTCTTATCTTGACATCTTTGTTTGTTCCCCCATCTGTGTCTATGTTGCTACCAAGGTATGTATTCTTATCTAGACATCTTTGTTTGTTCCCCCATCTGTGTCTATGTTGCTACCAAGGTATGTATTCTTATCTGACATCTTTTTTGTTCCCATCTGTGTCTATGTTGCTACCAAGGTATGTATTCTTATCTAGACATCTTTGTTTGTTCCTCCATCTGTGTCTATGTTGCTACCGAGGTATGTATATGATTCTACATCATGTAGAGCTGTTTCCTCCAGCATAATCTGGTTTACATTTACTGAATTTATTCTCATGACTTTGGTCTTTCTCCTGTGTATTTTCAAACCTAGTTGCTGAGACTTATTATTTAGAATATTCATGTTATCTTTAATCTGTGCGTGATTGTGGGACAGCAATGCTAGATTGTCTGCAAAATCCAAGTCCTCTAGTTGTTTCATAAGTGTCCATTGTATTCCCCATCTGTTATCTGTTGTTGTTGATTTCATGATCCAATCTATAGCCAGCAAGAACATGAATGGAGATAAGAACCTTCCATGTCTCACCACTTTTCTTATCTCAAAGTATTCCGTCAATTGGCCCTCATGAATGACTTTGCATTTCATTCCTTCATACGTTTCCTTTATTAGGTTTGCAATCTTGGGTAGAACTCCATAGTGTTTTATTAGTTTCCACAATGACTCTCTATCTAGATTATCATTTATATGTTCTGTATGTTTTATATATGCTCTATATGTTCTTTATGTTCTTTATGTTCCATATATGCTTTATATGTTCTATATGTTCTTTATGTTCTATATATGTTTTATATGTTCTATATTTTATATGCTATATATGCTCTATATGTTCTATATGATCTATATTTTATATGCTCTATATGTTCTATATGCTATATAGGTTCTACACGTTCTTTATGTTCTATATGTTCTTTATGTTCTATATGTTCTATATATTCTGCATATTCTATATGTTCTATATGTATTTCTATATTTCTATATGTTCTATGTTCTACACATGTTATTCTACACGTTCTATATGTCTTATATATGAAATTTAATATGTTTTATATGTTCTATACAGTTCTATACATATGTTCTTTTTCATGTTTAAACTTTCTATATTTCTATATATATATTAATATGAATTTCTTAAATATTTATTCCTATATGTTCTATATTTTCTATATGTTCTATATGTTCTATTTTTTTTCTATATTTTCTATATACATTTTTATATAGTTCTCTATATGCTCTATTATGTTCTATACTATGTTCTATATATGTTCTATATATTCTATATGTTCTATTTTCTATATGCTCTATATGTCTTACTATGTTCTTATAGCTCTATATGTTCTATATATATTTCTATATGTTCTATATGTTCTATATTTTCTATATGTATTCTATATGTTCTATGTATATTCTATATATGTTCTATATGTATTTTCTATATGTTTATTCATATAATGTTCTGTTCAAGACAACATATAATATGTCAAGTTTGTGTTGGGAATGTTTCTAATATCTTGTTCTCATTCTCTCTGTTAAGTCGTTCAAACTTAATAAATGTTTGTTCCAGGTGTTTCAGAAATATGACAAAACACGTAAAAACAAAATACTGTAGTCTTTTCAAAGTATAAAACAATAACAATACGCAGCAACGTTTCGACCAAAGGTCTTTATCCCTTTCGCTGTTTCGTACTTTCCGAAACGGATATAAAAATAGCTACTCTTTGTTTCTAGGTCACAAACGTGAATGTACGCCCATAGCAGTGACAGTAGAAATGAATAACGTGTTAACAGGTCTTTAGCCCACAGAGGAGAGATAATAACAGACATGTTAACACGTCTTTAGCAGTGAATGGGAAAAACGTCTATACACGTCCTTAGCAGCTAAATGGTTATCAAGTAAATGATACAACAGAAGTGAAGAAATTCACTTCTTACATGGAACACAATCAAAATAGAATCTGACAATAAATTCATAAAGACTGAAAACATTTATTTGGGCCTTAAAGTTGATGTTAGGATCTTAGCAATGTATTGTCTCATTCTATATGTTGTGTTTCGTGTAATGAGTGAATCTCTTATAAGTTCATAAGTTCATAAGTACGGTTCCAACTTGACTGCAACGGGTCACCCCATGATTGCTCCGTTCCTGTGCCAATGAAATCACAAATGCAACAACTGAAATGTTTCTTGTGAACTAATTCCAGAATGAAACAGCCGCGTACCGCCACAAAAAACAACATACACCGCATAAAATGCATATGGCCGTCACTAATGTAGCAACACAAAACTGTTCATCACTTGAATTGCAATTCTTGTCGAAGGGAACAATCAATCATGACAAACCCCAGCTTTCTGCACTCGCAATATAACTGCATACGGCAGATTGAGCTTGTTTGTCATAACCGCTGTCCGCCATTTTCTGAATACACACAACAAACGCACGGTTGACACAGCAAAAGTCATTCCATGTAACAGTCATAGCTCACAGCGTTGCTCAAGCACTAACTCAGTAGCTCGGCACACGAAACCGGAAAATACCCGACCAAACATGGCGGAAATGCGCTAGCAAAGTCGTGTTCAGAATCAAACAGATCTGACTCTGAATGGCCCTCCTGCATTCCGCCATTGCTGGCCAGATTTTTTCACCGCAAAAAATCTCTTCACCTCGGTAGTATCCTTTACTTGATAAAGACCTTTTGATCAAAACGTTGCTGTTTATTGTTACTGTTATAGTATTTTGTAAAACTTAAAGTACTTTGTTTTTATTTGTTTTGTCATAGCTACATAATTTGACAGCAATCTTCTCTTATAATAGAAATATGTAGCAGTAATTTGTGTAGTCTGTACTTACAAGAACGTTTACTAACATTTTTCAATCCTTTCATGATCTATGTGGCTATGTGGCTATGTGGCTATGTGGCTATGTGGCTATGTGGCATGTGGCTATGTAAGCTAAGTGGCTATGTGGCTATGTGGCATGTAGCTATGCTAATTGGCTATGTGATATGTGGCTATGTGGCTATGTGGCTAAGTGGCTACTGTGTCTATGTGGCTATGTGGCTATGTGGCTATGTGGCTATGTGGCTAGTGGCTATGTGGCTATGTGGCTATGTGGCTATGTGGCTATGTGGCTATGTGGCTATGTGGCTAAGTGGCTATGTGGCTAAGTGGTTAAGCCTTGCGTTCCGAAGGTAGTGAGTTTGTATCTGGACCTCGTTGTTCTGTTCACGAGTTATAGAGGAGTTAGTGCTGCGTACAATACTCTCGGTAGGTGGCTGTCATTTATGTCGAGATGAACCGAGTAGATGAACCGAGTAGATGAACCGAGTAGAGGAACCGAGTAGATGAACCGAGTAGATGAACCGAATAGATGAACCGAGTAGATGAACCGAGTAGATGAACCGAGTAGATGAACCGGAGAACGAATCCGATAGATGAACCGAATAGATGAACCAGTAGATAACGATAGATGAAGAGAGATGAAGAGAAGAGAAGAGAAGAATCGATCAATGAAGTAATCATTGTCGTTATACCATTTTAAAATCATTTAGACAGAAGATAGAGAAGAGAGAGAGTAGAGAGAAAGGAGAGAGAAGAAAAGAGAGACGGAAGAAGAGACAGAGAGAGACAAGAGAGAGACAGAAATAAAAGAGAGACAGAGAGAGAGACAGAGAGAGAAAAGAGAGAGACAGAAATAAGAGAGACAGAGAGAGACAGAGATAGAAAGAGAGAGATAGAAAACAGAGAGGAAAAGAAGAGAAGAGAGAGAGAAAAAAGAGAGGAGAGAGAGAAAGAGAAGAGAGAGAGAAAGAGAAAGGGAAAAGAGAGAAAAAGAGAAAGAGAGAAGAAAGAAAGAGAAAGAGAGAAAGAGAAAGAGAAAGAGAAAGAGAGAAAGAGAAAGAGAGAAAGGGAGAAAGAGAAAGAGAAAGAGAGAAAGAGAAAGAGAGAAAGAGAGAAAGAGAAAGAGAAAGAGAAAGAGAGAAAGAGAAAGAGAAGAAAGAGAAGAAAG